>PVKM010028372.1:0-18347 GCA_004027735.1 Carollia perspicillata
TTTGCAAACAGTTCTTTGGCACATAATGTTGCTTTACCTTAATTTGCTCTGTTTTAAAATCCCAAAGATTTAAGAAATAAAACATGCAAGGCAGTTTCCTCAGGGATGGCATCTCTGACTTCATTTTAGAATGGTTCCATTTATATTATTTTTACTTTACCAAAGAAACAAAGAAAGAGAAAAAGAAATGAATGAATTAATAATGTTACTCCTCTATTTAAAACTCTGCAATGCTTTCCTGTTGCCTATCTGATAAAACTCAGATCCCTAAACTGGCATGAGGACCCTTTCCAGTCCAGCCCTAATCCACCCATTGAACCCTCTTCGGCCTCACTATGGGCCATGCCCCAGTTCACACCCCTCCCCCCACACTCAAAGTATACTCATGCTTTGCCCACTGCAAGCTTTTTCACACCCATGCCTTTGCACATGCCTTTACTCTGCCTACGTTGTTTCTGAACTATCTGTATAAATAATCACTCCTCACAGAAAACCCCCTGCTCAACTGACACCACTGCGATTCCATCCCAAGCCCCACAGAATTATTCTTTCCATCCTCTCTTCTCATTACGCTCTGTGTGTGCTCCATGAGAGCTGCTCTAAGACAATTTTTCCATTCATCTGAAATGATAAAAAAGGAAGGCCCATGTTTTATTCACTTTTACTTCTCAACTGCTTTGTGACCTGACACAGAAATCAGTACAAAAAAATGTTCAATGTATGAAGTTTGGAGTTTTCCAGCTCGGCTACCTAGTGGAGCTTCAAGGGTATGAATACAGCATGGGGATAGTTTATAAAATCCAAGTACCTGAATGTGAAAAGTGTTTGATGGTGTTGAATGAACTCATGCAGAATACGGAGGCTTTGCTAGGAATAAATGAGGTCAACATAAAAAACATCCAAACCTGTAAGAATTTTTATGAGCTTATTTGCACCAAACTTACAATTTTTGGGAAGCAAAACCTCAATGGATTAGGATATTCTTCAGAAAATTGCAATTCTGTGTCTTGCTTTATGAATTACAATCATAAGAGAGGACATAGGTGGGTTACTTAAAATCAACTGGTGATAGATTAGGAGCGGGGGAGAAAGCAAGGCCAGGAGATGTCTGGGATTGGACTAAAGGAAAATGATAGACCTACTTCTTTTACATAGGTGGACACAGGGTAACTGTCAACAATCAACTCAGTACCAATGAGGGGATTTGTGGTCTTCATCTGGTGCTCTGGTGCAGTATCTGTGCTTTCAAGGGCCCAAAAAAGAAAATTACTTTGACATTCCAAAGGTTGTGTTATCATAGATGCAAAAAGACAATAGTTAGGCTCAATTAAGGTAAAGATTCCAGCCTAGGACATGACTACCTGCCATAAACTGCTTTTAGTCAATAAATTTTAATTTCTGACCATCCTTTGTGGTTACTTTAGGTCTCTGAGTTAATAAGGCTACCATGAAGGTCTCCCCTCAGCTTGTGAGGTTTGATATGTGGCCCCTTTTTGTCCACAATGATAAAAATTTAAACAATTGTCTTACGGTTTGCAAACTGGAAACACAACTAGGCAATACTCAGAGTGTTGCAAAGAAGAAAGAAGAGCCGAGTGTTCCTATAGTATACAGTCCTGAGAAAATCAGTCCTGCGTTCTTAGTCTTTAGATTACTCTTTAGAAGTGGTAATCCTCTAAATGACTGATGGTCTGGATAGTGAACATCAGGTGATCTGGACCAGTGAACATTCTTTTCTTAGTCCTTCGGGGGTAATCAGGAGGTTTGATGGATATCAAGGCATTAACACAGAACTGGAAAGTTTAAAAGTTTAGTTTCCAGTCAGTCTAGTTAAAACAAGAATAGAATCCTTTCCTCATGCGTTATCTTACTCTATTCCTCAGTGGTTGAAAAGGAGTCACTTTTTCTCATTTAAAAAATGGTGAATAAAAAATAATAAAGTAGGGCAGAAGAACACTGCCTGGTTGCATCTCAGTCCTTTCCCTTTATAAGTGAATTATTTAAATTGTGGGAGTGGAAGAGGTAAATCCATGTTCAATTTTCTTTTCAAGAAATCCAGTAGAGTGAGAAAAAAATTAAGGGTAGATCTAGATTGAAGGCCAGGGATCTATCTGAATTTCAGAGCTGTGGTCACATTTTAGGGAAGGAAAGACAGTGAAATAAGAAATCTTCTCTAGCACATGGCCTCTATGAGCCTGGAAGAAAAGCTGGGGCGTGATCACCTGGAAAAATATATTCCAGTGTTGTCCCTGAACCTTTGCTAAAATATTTGAGGAGAGAAGTCCATTTTTTTTCACAGTCCCAGAAGCACTGGAAGAAAGCCGAGCTCTTTGCAATAAATCTAGGAAAGGAAGTATTGTTACCAGTAGAAGTGTGGTTCTTGTGGTGTCTAAAGGAAAAGAATTTGCTGAGACCTGCTCAGGAGGACGTGGCTGTGTGATGTGGCTTACTGATGATGTACATTGAAGGGGGTTCCCTTCCTGACTTCCTGATAGATGTTCCATCTATCAATTTTGCTAAGGAAATAGTCCAACCTTGTCTTGTCTCCCCTAGTAGGGCCCTAGCAGCCATGTGGCCCGTGGCTCTGCAACTCCACATGCAGGCTCCAGGGGGAACCTGAAATGGACTGCAGCTGGGAATGCACTCTAAGCTCCCTGAATGCTGGACTGGACCGTACTTTGATATGACACAGAATCTCTGGACGTTGACTATTTCTGGCCCTGATATTCCATGGCAGCGCAGAGAGAGACAAGACATTGGAAACCCAGGGGCCAACTTCTATTTCCACATGAATAAACCATGCTACACCACTATCTATTGTGCATGAGTTTTGGAATGCTTTCCTTGTGATCCTGCTGTCACAGGTGGGCACAGTAACCCAGGTTCTTGGTGATTGAGAACAATGACGACCTGAAGACACAGAGAGTTTATAGCAGAAAGAGAGAGAGCAGATTTATTGTGCAAGAATACACTTCAGAGAACATGGGAGCGGGTCAACTTCAAGCAGAGATTGCCCCTCAGTGGTTAGAGGCATTCTATTCTTATTAGTTGGATATTTCCTGGCTAGTTTTGGTGGGCTTTTATTGTACAGGTACAAGTAGTTATATTACTTTTAAGTTGCCGTGCATGAGGTCTCCCATGATTTTCCCTGATTGCCCACTGGGGAAGGGGTTCCATAATGCTAATTTATTATAATTCCATTGTAATGAAACAGGGGTCATATAGCATCTTATGAGCAGGTGCAGTCATGATTCACCATGATTCAGTGCTTTTCCAAAAAGCAGGGAAAACAGGTCTTAGAACAGTGAGGGATATTTGCAAATGAAAAGGCAAAATTGGTTGAACTGGTTACACTCATCCTTGGAAGGTCTAGCATGGATTTTAGGAAGTTACTTTGCAGTAAATGTTTGCCACTGGGGGGCTGGGCCCACGCCACACAGAATCTTCTCCTACAGTTCCTTCCTTGAGGATCTTACCCATCCTTGACTATCCAGCCATCCTCCAGGGGCCAAGCAGCATAAATAAAGGGGACAGAGGCTGTGTCCCTGCTGGGAGGATAAGTTTGTCTCCTTAGTGGCTTATGGTTCCACGATCCCCTAGCCATGGGCCTTTTCACCTGTCAGTGAGGTTATAGCTCCTGAAACCAGGCAGGATGGTTCCCAACAGTTCACACTTTCTCAAAGAAGGGAGTGTGTGTTCTTTATTTGTCCAATGCCTGCAGTCTCATCAGAGCTCTGCTTCTTACATTTGTCCATTTTGGGCAGTGTCTTATTTTAAATTGGCCTCTCTGATGAACTGTCCCTGGCAAAAGGCCAGGTTACTTACATTTTGTCCTTAGCAGAGATCAACCTTTCAGCAACACTCTCTGTGGTCATGAGCTCATAGCATATTCTCTGCTGCTTGCCTGGTCTTTGTCTTTTAGAAGTGAACCATGACAAGAACAGATATCTCAAGTGAGCCTCTGGGAGTGCCTGCTACCATTTCTTTGAAAGAACTGTTAGGACATTAGATATAAAGGAGCTATTAAGCACTGTAATGCTGTTAACTGGGTATTGCCATATCACTACAGAATGGACCCACGGTGGGGCCCAGATACTGTTACTGAAACAAGCCCCCTCCCCCTGGGTCTCTCTGTCAGTGTGGAGTCTTTGCCTGCCACCAGGTGCTAGGAATTATGGTTCTCAATGCTGGAGTTTGGTAAAAAGGAAAGAAATTATTTATTCAAAAGTTATACAGATGGCAGAATATCGCCATTAAAAATTCCAAAGTTCCTTTAAAACACCCCCAACACATACACAGTCCTTCTTCCCCTTTGCACAACCAGGCCGGTTAGGAGTACCATATCTCAGGAAAAAATAGTAAGGTCCATAACTCGGCTATGCTCCTGGTTCCTCCCAGTGATCCGTGCTCTGAGGGCAGGCCTCCTGCTGTTCCCAGCACCAACCTCCGTGATCTCCAGTTCTTAATCCAAAACCACATGGCACTTTTCTCATGGCCCACTGGCAAAAGTCCTTTCACCCCTTTCTTTCCTGCATGGTCTTGCATTGTCCTGCATTCTGCACTGTCCCTCCTGCATTCTTTCAAAATGCTAAGAGAGAATTCTGCGTGGCTGCTACATCTTGCTTTCCTGATTACTAAGCAATGAGGTCAAGGGAGACCACTCTCCATCCCCAAAATCCTCCTGGTTAGTACCAGCACGGATGCCTCACCTGGATTTAAATCCCAGCATGAATCTTCCTGCATGACCCAACTCCTCCCACAACTGGCTACACCTGCCAGCACTCTTGTATTTTTCAGCCTTTGTGAGCTGCCAGTAAGTGCAGGCAGGCATGGCCTGCTAGAGTGAGCAAACCATCTCCAAGCTCTCATGCAAGCATTATAACCAGGGGAACTGCTTCCTAGTTACACACAGGTCAAAGCCACTCCCATTTCCCTAGCTAGTCTGCTACTGATATGCAAAATAATCATTTTGCATATCAGGTTTGAAGCTGGCCAGCTGTTGATGTGCAAAATAACTCTCAATGGCCCTGCTACACGTCTCCACTACCCCCATGGTGACCTGTCTTGTGGGGTGGGGATATCCTATATTTCTATATTTCCTGGACCCCCTGAGTTCTGGACCCTGCTTCCAGTCCTTCATGGGCAGGGGTGGGGGGCATGCTCTGGCTATACCCCATAACAGTGTGTCATTTGAATAACTTTCCTGTTGCTTATAGAAAACAATATTTATTATTTGAGGGAAATCAGAATTTTCCCACCCAAAATATACATTTTGGAATGTTGATTATTTTAAGCTGGTTATTTTTAAGAAACAAAAGACTCAGAAAGAACCTTTGACCCTTTCTCTTTACCTGCCTGAAGAAATTCATATAGAAACACCTGCTTAAAGGAAGAGTGCTATTCCCTTATCATCAAAATATAAACTACGTATGGCACACGGAAAAATATCTAGCCAAGCCTGTTTGTTGGACTCTCCTCTGTGTCTCATTGTTTCTGGGTGGCCCAGCAATAATCTGCTTGCTACATGTTTGCTGTTTTTCATTTACCTGTGGATTGCCTGGCTTCCCTTGGAAATCAAGAGCCTTGTCTTTCTCTCCTTTGACCAGAATAGCATATAAGTCTCAACTGCCCAATATGTCCTCAGGTTTCCTATTTTTATGAAACCTCTAAATGTACATAATAAACCTCAGGTTTTCTCCTAGTAATGTCTTATATTAATTTATCAATCTAGTTAGAAGTATTTAAAAAAGTAGAAGGAAAATTATTTTTATCCGCCTCCACATTACCTATAAAAAAATATCAAATACATGTAGGTAGTTGCCTGGGAATGAATTCTATATCCTCCATTGGAAGGCAGGGGTTCTTGCTCCAGAACAATCTTAGTGTTTTATAATATAAATGTATGATAAATGTTCATTTAATTAGATGGGGTTAGCTAAGCATTTGGACTAATAATTATAGATTTATGGATGGTTTAACCCATTTTGGTAAGGTTTTTTTTTTCTCATTGAAGGTCCCAGTTGATTATATAGACACTTAACTTTTCCTTGTTCGCTGTGATCTGATTTCTAAAAAATACGGCTAAATCAATTCAAACCCATCTCTACCATTGATATTAAAACTGAGGGTTCTAAATGTTATTGGACAGCAGCCTGGATCTGAGTGGGTGTGCCTAGGGCTTGCTAGAGTGAATGGTTTCTTGACCTCACATAGGAAAGATTTCATGACATGAGTCCAGGTCACTATGAGGATACATTGATTAAAGCTGGGGTCGGTGAAACAAGGAAGGGCTTAGCATAAAAGAAGCAACAGGAGAGCCTTGGCTGGATTGCCTTAGCTCACTGGAAAGTCAGAGAAAAGGGGGCTTTGGGAACAGGTTCAGGGGATTAGCCTGGGATACGCTGCCAGATGCCCATTGCCTTAGAGTTTAGGAGACACACACCTGTGATGAAAAAAGTGTGTGTTGGGGGAGGGCAGGTGGGCAGAAAGGAAAGGAAATGGCAGGGACTGCTCCCCAGAGGGAAAGCGTGTGTGCACTGGTCCTTTGTCTTGAGGTTTTCTTTCTTTCTTGTAGGTGGAAGATTAGGGAAGGTCTCAGGGGAGGGTTTTAGTAGAATATTCATGAGTTCTCCAGGTGTGTCCTTTTAGGGTTATGATCTCCACTGATCGGTCAGTGCAGGACAGGAGTTCTTTACGTAACAGGGAATATTGAGGTCCCCAGAATGGGGAGGTCCCCTACTAACAGGGCTTGGGGGAGGGAGAAGCAGAGGATAGCCATTGAGAGTTACTTTGCATATCAATGACAGCTGGCTAGCTTCATAGATACATTGAGTAGCTGTCAGAGGCCCTGAGAGCCAGGGAGCTGGGCATGAGTTTAACGCATAGCTGGGAGGTGGTTCCCCTATATCACAGGGCCATGCCTGCCCAGACTAACAATGGCAGCCAATTACTGGCAGGTGTAACTCTTTGTCGGAGGAGTCAGACGGGGTGTTATGAAGGAGGCACTGGAATTTAAACTCAAGTGTGGCAGCCATGTGGGCCCTGGACCCTGTGTCTTGGAAGAAGAGTAGGATAGCCATGAGAGAAAGGTTCTCTCTCTCTCTGCTCCTCGTTCTATCACTACCCTTCACAGACCTAGCCTGTCCCCGGATAGTCATAGACCCCTGAGGAAGAAGACAGTAGACCAGACCAGATTAATGACCACAAGGTCTGGACCTCTGGCAAGCTAAAGATAATACCTTGACCTACGTCATGTTTCAGTTTCTGGGCCCTAAGGTAGAATGACTCCCCCCTGGATACTTCCCCATTGAAGGAGCCTCAGGGACATCTGAACAGACTTCATAACTGTCCTGAAGAACTGAAAAAATATTACCATTACCTCATGTTCAACCAATCAGCTCCTAGCATATTCCCAAAGCCTCTAAACCATAATTCTTGTGATTTTGCCCTATATAATCTGTAAACTACATCACATTGGGAAGTTTGGGATTTTGAACATTAGCTTCCTGTTCTCCTAAATGGTTCCATTCATCAATAAAATAGCTTATATTTCTCCACTGAAATTCTTTGTGTGACTCTGCTACTGCCAGGTGGATGAACATTGTCTGTTCTGTAACAACATCAAGGTAGAATTGCTCTTAAAAGTTTTATGAATCAGTCAATCCATGTACTACTTAAAAAAATACATGGAAGAAAATAGTATTACATACTATATATTAGGCAGGATAGTAAGAAGCCAGGAAAATTCCTTGGCAAGTAAAATAAAGAAATTTAGACAGCTGATTCAGATTGGCCTCATTGAACTCTCTGACTCACCTGCTTCCTTCTCTGTTGCATGACCACTTTCTTAAGTATTAAGCACTCGTGATAATGAGGTTCTGATCAGTATCAAATAACCCTAGGAACAAAGCCACAGATCTGCTGACCACAGAGAGCTTTGCTCCAACTAGAGAAAATATCTAGACCTCAGTTTTCAACAAAAGGCCCAGAAAAGCAGCAAAAACAAAGTGATGCCACTGCTGGCATCAGGACCAGATGCTGTAACCAATGACCCACAACCCTAGTTCCTGAGTGCCAACCACTCAGTAGAGACCATGACCCTGACTCTCTATGCTCATCTTAATGAATCAGCATATTAAAACACACCTGGACAGCTGGCGTATATTCTACTAAGATCCTCCCCTCAGACACCCCCCCAAAACTCCTGCTTTCTAAAACAGATAAAAGCCCTTAAAACAGAGGACCCAGTGCTCGTGCTCTCTCTCTAGAGAGCACCTCACACCTTCTCCCTTCAGGTATGTATCTTTGCTTTCTTTCTCCTAAGCTCTAAAGCAGGGTGTACAACCTTTTGGTGTCTCTGGGCCACACTGCAAGAAGAGTTGTCTTGGGCTGCACATTAAATACACAAACACTATTGAAAACTGATGAGCAAAAAAAAAGGTTTTAAGTAAATTTGTGACTTATGATGGCTGCACTCATAGCCATCCTCAGCTGTATGTGGTTGATGCGCCGCAGGTTGGACACCCCTACAAGGGTTCCCACAAGATTTGCAACCAGGGGAGCAGTGGGCAGTGGCAGTTCCTTTCAGGCTAACCCTTTGAACCTATTTCCAAGAGCCCTGCTTTGCCTCTGTAACTTGTTTCTGGACTCCATGTAGCCCAGCTGGCTTACCACTTCTGCCTCCATTGACTTTCTTTTTAAAAGGCTAGGGCAGCTCTCTGAGCAGCCTCCTTGGATATTATCTTTGAGAGTATTTTCACTTTGCGTGCTAAATAAACTTCCTTTTCTGCTAGAGTTCTCGGCTCTGAATTCTTTGCTGAGCTCAAGAACCAAGAACCCACATCACCAATAACATACATATCACAGTCAAATGTTCTGGGTTACTACGAGAGGAGCAGCCTTTCTCCTACTTTTACATTAGAGCTGAAATCTCAGCAGAACAGAATGCACTGATTCAAGGTGATGTTTCAGTTGCTGTTCTTTAATCTGGCCGTGGATGAGTTACTGTGTGCTTGGCTCCTCTAATGTCAAAACAAATGTGTGTTAAGTAAACTGGATATGGGTTGCAACATGCTTTTTAAATGTGTTTTTGTCAATTTATTATTTCGCACATTTAAAAGAGAGATTATTTTCGAAAGTAAAACACAAAACAAAATATTTACCTGTAACAATCCCAAATTTGTAAGTAAAATGAGCTGTGTTTAGTACTCATTATTGAAATCCCCAGTTAATTTTTATTTTCAATTTGCTGGTGGTAAATTCTGCACAAGCACCAAAAAGGCTCTGTTTAGTGTTTGTTTACATGAATAATGCAGTCCTGTTAATCCAAAAACAAAAAGCCGAAGTGAGAGTCAACAAGCATTTGAAATCCAAAAGAATAGCTTTTTCAGAAGTACCAATTCAGGAAGAAATCCCAATGCCATTCTAACGAGGGGGTAAAGACATGGCGTATTTATGAGAAAAGAAAGGAGAAAAATGACAAATGGAAGAAATTTTTATAGGTGTCAATAAGCTAACATAGTGATGCTATAAGGACAGTCTTTAATTTTCAGTTTGTTAGTCAAAACAGACATTTGTTTGGGATTCAACACTGCTTTTGGCTCAGTCTAGGTTGCTTTGCCCCATTTCAGTATTTCCAAAGTTTGAGGACAAATGCGCACAAGGCAGTTTCTTGGGGATGGCAACTCCAAGTCCATTTTAAGGCTGTTGTGTTATTTTATTTTCCACAGTCCTTTGAATCTGAAAATGAAATGAGTTCCCCATCCAGGGAAGTTTTGGGGAAAAAAGTGAGAGCAGTATTTTCATTCAGGGGCAATAGCAGAAACCAATTTAACTGGGATTCAAACGTGGGGAGGGGGGCCGACATTCGGTGGAGTCAGATATTTTGCAGACATTATTGCTATTTTTTCCCCTTACTTGAGGATATTTTTTCATTGCTTTTAGAGTAAGAAGGAGAGAGACAGAGAAACATCAGTTGTCTGTCTGCTTGTATGTGCCCTGATTGAACCTGCAACCTAGGCATGTACCCTGAACAAGAATCAAAGCTGCAACCTTTCAGTCCATGGGATGATGTTCCAACAAACTGAGCCACAATGGCTAGGGTGACATTATTGCTATTTTCGAAGTAAATTTTCTAAACATTGGACTCTAATGAATCATCAAGCACTATTCAACAACAACTGTTTGTATGACCTTCTTCAAATGGTCTGGGGTACTCTTGCCTTCCAGTTTTTACTGCTCTCTGACTGTGGCTCTACCTTCTTTTCCTCCAGTCATCACCTGGGATTGAAATAGCTTAGAGGCCCCCAAACTCAGCCTCCAAGACAACTATGTTGGGACATTCTGTGAGCATAGGCCAAAACACTGAAAAGCGTTGAGAAAAATTGAGTGCAGATGAGATGAAGCATTGTTTTGATTCATCTCACTTCCCTTTTTACCCTCTCTCTGTGCCTTGATTTTAGAGAGAATGACACTCTTGATCAGGGAATTGGTACCAAAACTATACTTAATGACTGAAAAATAGAAATGAGAAAAAAAAAGACAAAAAAAAAAAAAAAAAAAAAAAAAAAAAAAAAAAAAAAAAAAAAAAAAAAAAAAAAAAAAAAAAAAAAAAAAAAAAAAAAAAAAAAAAACCCACAGAAGATACTAAAAACTACAGAGCATTTTTAAAAGAGATTTAAAAAGACACACACACAAAATGGAAAGATATTCCATGTTCATAAATTGGAATAATCAACACAGTTAAAATGGCTATATTATTCAAAGTAATATTCTGATAATGAAATCACCATCAAAGTTTCAATGTCATTAAAAAAAAATAGAACACAAAATTAACAGATTTGTATGAACCCACAAAAGTCCCTGAATAGCCAGAGCAACCCTGAGAACAAAGAACAAAGCTGGAGGTATTATACTACCTGACTTTAAATTATAATACAGAGCTATGATAATCAAAAGAGCACAGTGTTGGCAGAAAAACAAACATAGGCCAATGGAAAAGAGTTTAGAGCCCAGAAATAAAAACCACATGCATATGGCAAATAATTTTTGTCAAAGGAGCCAAACACAATTGAGAAAAGAAAGCCTCTTCAATAAGGTGCTGGGAAAACTGGAAAGCCACATGCTAAAGAATGAAGCTACATTATAGTTTGTCCACATGCACAAAAATTAATTCAAAATGGATCAAAGACCTAAATATAAGATCTGAAATAATAAACTACATAAAAGAAAACACAGCTACTAAACTTATTGACCTTGATGATAGAGAACATTTTAGGAATTTGACACGAAAGGTAAGGGAACTCAAGGCAAAAATAAATGAACTGGATTATATCAAACTAAAACTTTCTGTATAGCAAAAGAAACTGCAAACTAAAACAAAAAGCCAACCAACTGAATGGGGGATTTCACAAACAAGAGCTTTGACAAGGGGTTAGTATCCAAAATATATAAGGAACTCATACAACTCAACACCAAGGAAACAAACAATCCAACTGAAAAATGGGCAGAGAACCTGAACAGACACTTCTCCCAAGACATACAAATGGCCAACAGACATATAAAGAGATATTAAACTTCACCAGCTATTAGGGAAAAGCAAGTCAAAACTACAATTAGATACTACCTCATACTCATTAGAATAGCTATTACCAATAAGACAGGTAATAAGTGTTAGACAAATTTTGGAGAAAAAGGAACCTTCATTCACTGCTGGTGGGAACATAAACTGGCACAACCACTATGGCAAACAATGTGGAAGGTACTTAAATTGAGAATAGAGTTACCTTCCTGGCCAGGTGTCTTTGTTGGAGAGCTGGCCCATAACCAAAATGTTGCAAGTTCAATCTCTAGTCAGGGCACATACATAGGTTGCAGGTTCAATACTTGGTCGGAGTACATAAGGGAGGCAAACAATCACTGTTTCTCTCTCACACTGATATTTCTCTCTCCCCTTTTCTCTCTCTTTGAAATCAGTGAACATATCCTCAGGTGAGGATTTAAAAAAAAAAGATAGAGTTACCATGCAACTCAGCAATTCCTCTTGTAGGTATCTGCTCAAAAAAATTGGAAACATGTATTTGCAATGACATATGCACCCCGATGTTCATTGCAGCAATATTGATGGTGGCCAACAAGTGGAGAAAACCAAAGTGTTCTTCAATAGAGGATTAAATGAAGTGTGGTACACATGTACTATGAAATAATACTCAGTCATAAGAAAAAAATGAAACACTGCTATTTGTGACAACATGGATGGACCTTGAGAATATTATGCTAAGCAAAATAAGTCAAAAAAAGGTGAAGAACCATATGATTTCACTCATCTGTGGGAAATAAAACTGAAACTTGTAGCCACAGACAACAGTATGTTAGCTACCAAAGAGTAGGGAATGTGAGGGTAGTAAATGGGTAAAAGGAGCCAATATATGGTGACAAAAGATGTTTGATTTGGGGTGGTGGGTACACAGTGCAATATATAGATCATGTATCATAGAAATGTGCACTTGAAATTGATTTGATCTAATTAACCAATGTCACCCCAATAAATGCGAGAAAAAAAGGGAAATAGACACAGAAGAACTCTGAGTCATGATAAAATGATCACCTTTGGATCTTTTTTAGGTTTTCAGCTCTAGAGGCTGGTTTTTGGGGGTGTTTATTAAAGAATTTTAGGATTTTCAAGATGGTAAGATGGCAGAGTAAGTGGAAGCTATACTCATCTCCTCACAGAACAAAACTGTAACAACAACTAAGTGAAAGAACAATCATTTTGCATAACTGAGGACTAGCTGAAGAGGAGTCTTATAAGCAAGGATTTAGAGAATATACCCTAGTAAACATTTATGCACCAAACATAGGAGCACCTGAATATGTTAAGCAAATCTAGATGGATATAAAGGGAGAGATTAACAGTAATACTGTCATAATAGGGGATTTTAACACCACATCAACATCAATGGATAGATCTTCCAGACAGAAAATTAACAAAGAAACTTTGGCCTAAAATGACAAACTAGATCACCTGCATCTAATTGATCTCTTCAGAGCATTTTACCCCAAAGCAGCCAAATATATGTTCAAGTGCACATGGAAATTTTTCTAGAATATTACCACATGTTAGGACACAAAGCAAGTTTCAATACATTTAGGAAGACTGAAATCATATCAAGGATCTTCTCTGACTATAATAGTATGAAACTAGAAATCAATTGCAAAATAAAAAGTGAAAACACCTAAACACATAGAGACTAAATGACATATCACTAAACAATGATTGGGTTAACAATAAGATCAAGGATGTAGGGAAGGGATTATAGGAACAAGTATAAAGGACACATGCACAAAAACTAAAGGGGGTGGAAATGGGAGGGAGGTGGGGAGCATTGGGGCGTGGTGGACTGGGATGGGAGTAAAAGACAGAAAACTTGTACTTGAATAACAATTAAAATAAAATTTTTAAAAAAGTAAAAAGAAAAGATCAAGGATGTAATCAAAACATACCGTGAAACAACTGAAAATGACAACACAACAACCCGAAATCTAAGGGACAAGGCAAAATCATTCCTAAGAGGGAAATTCATAGCATCACAGGCATACATCAAAAAAGAGGATAAATCTCAAATAAACAATCTAACTTTACAGTTGAAGGAACTTGAAAAAGAACAATGAACAAAGCTCAAAGTGAGTAGAAGGAAGGAAATAATACAGGTCATAGCAGAATTAAACAAAATAGAGTCTAAAAAATAATTAAAAATTGATGAAACCAAGAGCTGGTTCTTTGGGAAGATAAATAAGATTGACAAACCTTTATCCAGACTCATAAAGAAGAAAAGAGAGAAGACCTAAGTAAATAAATAAATTTAGAAATGAAAGAGAAGTTAACACCTGACCCCAAAGAAATACAAAGGATTGTAAGAAAATATTATACACAGCTATATGCCAACAAATTGGGCAATCTCAGACAACTGTAAAAGAACAACAATAAAATATTTAATTAAAAAATGGGACCATTTGGAAGAAAAGGATAAATTAATGGAAACATACAGTCTTCCACAACTGAATCAGGAAGAATCAGAGAATCCAAATAGACACATTACAACTAGATAAATTGAAGCAGTAATCACAAAACTCCCAAGGAATAAAAGTCCTAAACCAGAGGGCATCATAAGTGAATTTCACCAAACATTCAAAAAAGAACTAACACCCATCTTTATCAAACTATTCCAAAAAATTCAAGAGGAGAAAAGACTCTCAAGGTTGCTTTATGAGGCCAGCATCATCCTAATTCCAAAACCAGATAAAGAGACTACATGAAAAAATTATAGGCCAGAGATAGAGGTTTAGATTGATAATGCTTTGCTTCCTCACACAATCAAAAGATGGACAACAACCAAAACAAAATACAACCAGGACTGCCAGAAAATCGAACTGTATAGAAGTCCAACAACCAAGGAGTTAGAGAAGAAATATTCATCCACGCTGGCAGGAGGGGTGGATATGCACAGCCAAGGCTGAGAGGACGCATGGCAAGGTGCTGGCTGGGGGACCAGGCAGTCCCACATGTTCATGAGGATATACCAACAGGAACAACTGGGGAATGAGACAAACTGCGTAACCAGGGTTCCAGCAGAGGAAAAAACGCCTCAAAACCTCTGGCTGTAAAACTGTCTGGGAGTTGCAGCTTTGGAAAAAACTCCCAGTCTCACAGGAGATTCGCTTGTGGGTAGTGGGAGAAGTGACTGAAAGTGGGGCAACAACTGAGCAAGCAGCATTGTTCCCTCTCTGACCCCTCCCCCACATGTAGTGCCACAATGCAGTGTAGTGGGTTGTCCCACCCTGGTGAATAACAAGGGCTCCACCACTTACAACATAAACAGGTGCACTGAGACCAAAAAATATGACCCACATGAAAGAACAGATCAAAACTCCAGAAAAAGAACTAAGCAACAAGGAGATAGCCAACCTATCAGATACAGAGTTGAAAACATTAGTAATCAGGACGCACAGAGAAATAACTGAGTACAGCTGCAAAACAAAGAAGTGAAGGTTACGTAAAGTGTTATAAAGAAATATACAGGGAACCAACAGTGAAGGGAGGGAAACTGGAACTCAAATCGACGATTTGGAACAGAAGGAAGAAATAAACATTCAACCTGAATACAATGATGAAACAAGAATTAAAAAAATATGAAAAGAGGCTTAGGAATCTCTGGGACAATTTTAAACATTCCAACATCCAAACCATGAGTGCCAAAAAAAGAAGAGGAGCAAGAAATCGAAAACTTATTTGAAAAAATAATGAAGGAAAACTTCCCCAATCTAGATGTGAAAGTCCAGGAAGCTCAGAGAGTTCCAAGGAAGTTGGACCCAAGGAGAAACACACCAAGGCACATCATAGTTAAATTACTCATGGTTAGAGATAAGGAGAGCATCTTAAAAGCAGCAAGAGAAAAAGAGAGATTTACCTACAAAGGAGATCCCATAAGACTATGAGCTGATATCTCAAAAGAAACCTTGCAGGCAAGAAGGGGCTGGAAAGAAGTATTCTAAGTCATGAAAGGCAAGGACCTACATCCCAGGTTACTCTATCCAGCTATCATTTAAAATGGAAGGGCAGATAAAGTGCTTCTCAGATAAGGTCAAGTTAAAGGAGTTCATCATGACCAAGCCCTTATTATAGGAAATGTGAAAGGAGCTTATCTAAGAAAAAGAAGATAAAAACTACGAACAGTAAAATGACAACAAACTCACAACTATCAGCAACTGAACCTAAAAAACAAAAACAAAAACCAATTAAGCAAACAACTAGAACAGAAACAGAATGATAGATATGGAGGTTACATGGAGGGTTATCAGTTGGAAGGGGGAGAGTTGGGTAGAAGGTACAGGTATTTAGAAGCATAAATGGTAGGCAGAAAACAGGGGGAGGTTAAGAATAGTATATGAAATGGAGAAGCCCAAAAGCTTATACGTATGATCCATGGATATGTACTAAGGATGGGGGGAATGCTGAAGGGGGCATGCAAGACAGAGGAAGATAAAGGTGAGAAGAAAATGGGACAACTGTAGTAGCATAATCAATAAAATATACTTAAAATTATAGGCCAATATTTCTGGTGAACAGAAATGCTAAAATATTCCACAAATATTAGTAAGCCAGATCCAGTAATACATTAAAAAGATCATACACCATGAACAAGTGGGATTTATTCCAAGGGTGCAAGCTTGGTACAATATCTGCAAATTGATAAATGTGATATGCCCCATAATCGAAATGAAGAGTAAAACCACATGGTCATAACAATAGATGCAGGAAAAGCATTTGATAAAATCCAGCCATGGATTTTCATAAATCCATCTATGATAAAAATGCTCAGCAAAGTGTGAATAGAGGGAACATACCTCAGTGTAATAAAGGCCGTATATGACAAACCTACAGCCAACAGCATACTCAATGGGCAAAAAATAAAGCATTTCCCTTAATATCAGGAACAAGATAGAGATGTCTGCTTTCACCACTGTTATTCAGCATAGTACTGGAAATCCTAGCTACAGAAGTCAAGACAAGATTAAAAAACAAGAGGCATTCAAGTTGGAAAAGACTAAGTAAAACCGTCATTATTTGCAGATAACATGATATTATAAATAGAAAGCCCTAAAGATTCCACTAAAAAACTACCAGAACTGATCAATGAATTCAGTGGATAGCAGAATATAAATAAATATCCAGAAAACAGTGAATTTTTATACACCAATAATGAACTTTCAGGATAAGAAACTGAGAAAATCTCATTCACAATTTCTTCAAAAATATGTATAATAAGTAAGAATAAATTTAAGTAAGAATGTAAAGAAACTGCACTAGAAAAAGTAGGAGACACTAAAGTAGTAAAATGAAAAAGATACAAATAAGTGGAAGCATATACTCTGTTCATGGATGGGAAGAATTAACATCATTACAATGTCCATACTACCCAAAGCAATCTATAAATTGAATGCAATTCCTATTTATATACCCATGGCATATTTCACAGCACTAGAACAAATATTCCAAAAATTTTATGGAACCACACAAGATCCAAAATAGCTACAGCAATTTTGTGAAAGAACAAAGTTAGAGGAATCACACTGCCTGATATCAAACTATACTAAAAGGACATCGTAATTAACATATATAATTAACATAGTAACAGCATGGAACTGATATTAAAACAGATATTTAGATCAATGGAACAGAATAGAGAGTCCAAAAATAAATCCATGCCTTTATAGTCAATTAGTATTTGACAAAAGATCTAAAACATAATGGGGTAAAGATAGCCTATTCAATAAATCCTATTGTGAAAATTGGACACATATGTGGTAAAAAATACAACTAGAATATTTTCTTATACCACACCCAAGAATAAACTCAAAATGGATTAAAGACTTCAGTGTTAGATTCAAAACCATAAAAATCCTAGAAGAAAAATAGGCAGTAAAATGTTGGACATTCCTTACAGCAATTTTTTTCTGACATATCTCTTCAGGCAAGGGAAACAAAATAATTAAAGAAATGGGACTACATCAAGCTAAAAGTTTTTTCCAATGCAAAAGAAACCATCAACACAATGAGAAGAAAACCTAGTCAGTGAGAGAACATATTCACCAATACATCCATTAAGGCTTAATATCCAAAATTTATAAGGACGTTATAAACTCAACACCAAAAAACAAACAATGCAATTAAAAAAATGAGCAAAGAACCTGAATAGATACTTCTCCAAAGAGGACATACAGATGGCAAATAAACATATGAAAAGATGTTCAATACCATTCACAATCAGAGAGATGCAAATTAAGACCATATGAGATATAATCTCAAACCTGTCAGAAGGGCCATCATCAATAAATCCACAAACAACAACTGCTGGCAAGGATGTGGAGAAAAGGGAACCCTCATGCACTGTTGGTGGGAATGCACACTGGTGCTGCCACTCTGGGAAGCAGTATACAGTTACCTCAAAAAATTAAGTATGGAAATTCCTTATGACCCAGAAAGTCTACTCTTGGGAATATAAGAAACCAAAAACTTGGGTACTTCTGGCCAAGATGGAGGTGTAGGTAGACATGCTGTGCCTCCTCCCACAATCAAGAAGGACAACAACAATTTAAAAACAAAAAAAGCCGGTAGTGATGGAAAATTGAACTGTATGGAAGTCTGACAACCAAGGAGTTAAAGAAGACACATTCATCTGGACCAGTAGGAGGGGTGGAGTTGAGCAACCGAGGCAGAAAGGACTTGTGGCAAAGCGGTGGCTGGTGGACCCTGGGTGCGCAGGGTGGCAGGTGGAAGATGTAGTGAGTCC
>PVKM010028373.1:0-18343 GCA_004027735.1 Carollia perspicillata
GGGAGGTCAGGGGAAGCCTCTTAGAGAATGCAGTGTCTGAGTTGGGTCTTAAAGATTAGTAAATGCGTGAAATGCGTGAAATGCATGAAAGAGGGCCATCTTAGCAGATGGGCAGCATCAGTTAAAGCATGCAGGTGGGGACACGCAGGTGAACTAAAGGTAGCTAGCTCGTAACTGCTGGGAGGAAGGTGGAGGACAGGCAATGGAAAGAAATTGGCTGGAGATGTGAACAGATCAGGGAAAGTCCTATTAAGTTCAGCTTCATTCGCAGGCACATCCTCCACATCTTCCTTTCCAGGCACATCTCCGGGAGCTCAGTCACTCCAGCCCCTGCTTTACTTAAGCTCTCCTGGGTGTCAGGAGGATCCTCCCACTACTGTCCACTCCTGCAAAATGTATTCATCTCTTAAGTCCTGATTACAGCCTGTCACAGCCAAGCAGCCCTCCTTCATTATAGCTGTCGAGGGTGATTGAACAAGTTTTGCCATATACCTTTAGTTTCCAGTCATTGTGGTTCAGTCACTGCTGCCTCTTGTCTTTTAAATGTCTCATGTCTGTCTAGTTTCCTTTCACAGATTATAATTTTGAGGACAAAACCTGCCTTGCGTTTCTCCTATGTGGTCCCATACAATGCTCTGCATATAGAGTCTTGTTGAAAAATGCATTTTATTATTTTTAGACCTGTACTATACTATATGATAGACACTAGTCAAATGTGTGTATTTAAATTGTAGTTAATTAAATGCTTTAAAAGATTAGAAATTCAGTTTATTAATATAGTTAGTCACATTTCAAGTGTTCAGTAGCCCATATGGGGCTAGTGGCTACTCCATTGGGAAATACAGAAAACATGTCTATCATCACAGGAAGTTCTATTGGCCATCACTGCTTTTGAATACTTTTTAAAGAAATTTCCAGATGAGAACTGCTTTAGGTCACTTTAAAATCATATCTATAAATTTTCAAAAGAGCACCATTCAGTTCTACTGCTATTGATAAAATGGTATAATTTGACTCTAGGTAATTTATTTTTATAAGCTTGGCAATACACAACATGCAAATATTTATTGAAGAAATAAAAATAGTAGCACTTTATTGATGTCTACTCTGTGCCAGACATTATGCTAACATGCTATGTATATTTTATGCTATATATATTTTTAATTTAATCTTTAGAACAACCCTTGGAAATATGTATTATTAAAGAAGAAGAAACTGAAGTCATTCTGGTGAAAAACTTACTTGTGATATACAGCCAGAAAGAGATAAAATCAATGTTACAACCCAAAACCTGTCCAGAGAATAGTCCATATTTCATATACAAATATACATATAGTTTATCAGTATCAGCCATTCAGAGCTAAGAAATGTTATCATTTTCTATATTTTCTTCTTTTTATAAAATAAATACCTAGAGATTTGCAGTCATAGATAACAGATCCCATTCATTTTTCTTCCCTTGAAAAAGATTACTCCCATCCCGAAGTTAACATGTACCTTTCCATTCAGGTCTTAGTATTTTTGATGAATACATGTACCTAAAAACAGTACATAGTTTTGTTTTGAACATCTCAATTTTAAAAACAGAAATGTAGTGTTCTGCAATTTATGTTTTCTTTTAATACTTTTAAAAAATTAAATGCTGTTGATGTGTGTATCTGTGATTTATTTACCTCCACTGCTCCATATTTTAATTTTATTATGTGGATGTCATAGAGGTTATCCATTCTCCTACTGGTAGACATTTATGTCATTCCTAATGTTTTTCTCCAAACTTTTACACAGTACTGTAGAGAAGATCTACATGTATGTTTCCTTAAGCATACTGCAAACATTTCTCTAAGATATATATCTTGGAAGGGAATTGCAGGGTGCTTGTTGTATATGCATCCATATGTTATCAGAGAGCAGTAAATTGTTCTCAAAGTGGCAATTTCAATTTCTGTTTCCATTGTTAGTCCTTGAGATTTCACATTTTCACGCATTCCTGCAGTACTTAGAGATTCATACTTTTTAATTTCTGCCATTCTGATGAGTATGAAATAGTAGTATTTCATCTTTGTTTCAATTTTTATTTCCTTGGTCACAGTGAAGTTGAACCTATTTTCTTAAATGTAGTAGCTGTAACCATAAATACTGCCCAGATTTCCGTTTGAGTTTTATTTTTTATTTTGATTTGTGAGAGCTCTTGATACATTCTGATTAGTAATCCTTTGTTCTCTATGTGGGTTGCAAATAATTTTCCAGGTTATCTTTTCATCGTCTCTTCACTCTGTTGAAAGAAGGTTGTTTTTTAAGTTAAGTTTACTGGGGTGACATGGGTTAATAACATCATATAAGTTTCAAGTGTAGAATTCTATAATACAACATCTGTATATTGCATTGTGTGCTAACCACCCAAAGAACTTCAGTGTAGTCAGATTTTTTAAAAAAGATTTTATTTCTTTATCTTTAGAGGGGAAGGGAAGGAGAGAGGAAGAGAAATATCAATGTATGGTTGCCTCTCGTGCGTCCCCTGCTGGGAACTGGCCTGCAACCCAGGCATGTGCCCTGACTGGGAATCAAACCACGATCCTTTGGTTCACAGGACTGTGCTCAATCCACTGAGCTACACCAGCCAGGGTGTAGTCAGATTTTTAATTTCCTTTTTCAGGGTGTTCACTCTCAGTGTATTACTTAAGATATATTTTTCATATTTCACCACCATAAAATAATCCATTACCTTATAAAATTTTTAAAGCTTTATGTCTACCTTTAGGATCTTGGACAATTTGGATTTTATTTTTGTGTATGATATGATATAGGTATCTGATCTGACTATTATTAATTTTTACTGGCCCCCCCACTATGTATAGTGAAGTTATCATTTATCCCCATATATACAGTGTGGGCCTGGGCCTGGTCACTCTTCTAGGACATTGCTTTCTTTGTTTAAGCCATTGTTCACAATCTTGTAATTTTTGATATCTTATAAACCACTCATTGGAGCTCATTTTTTTTTGAAATTGCCTTGGTTAGTCTTGGTCTTTTTTCTTTTTTTCTGAAGTTTTGAAAGAGCTTTTTCCATTTCACCAAACCACCTGTATTTTAAGTCCCAGGTTGGTAGTAAAAAACTCAGAAAAATCATCTTATGCTCTCTGTACAAGACAAAGTCTGTCTCAAGAAGGATGATGAGTTAAATCAGAAAGTGCCATGACATGGCAGAGGAGGGTGTGGTTGTCCTTGACCAGACATCTGGACTTTCTTCAGGATCAGATGGGGAGGTAGGGGTGGGAACTGGTTGCTGGCTGTGCAGGACTAAGGCTACTTGTACTGTTTGCCCAAGGAGATCCAGAATGAAGATGTCAGACTCATCATACCCAGGGTGATAACCAAGGATCTAGGCAGGAGGAGTGGGCAGGGCAGTGGAATGGCCAGGGTCTATGAGAATTTCCTGGATACCTTGGAGAATGTCAGTTACTTAGCAAAAAGTTAACTTGAATAAGGTCATTCCGACTGGAGGCAGCCTTGCTCTAGTCACCATTCCTTTCCCAGAAAAAGATTTCCCCCCATTTCATAATAAGACAACATGGTACGACGGTATAAGCAGGCCTATCAAATTCAACAGGCGGCTTCCAGCTCCACACCACCACCAAGTAGGTGAATGACTTTGAGTGAGGTTTCTTGGTCCTCGCTAAGCTTCTGTGACATGAAGATGATTCCTAATTTCTATCTCACGAGTGAGAAAAACACCAAGAAAGGTGGTTTTCTGGCAAACAGTAAGTACTTAAGTACTGTTGTTTTATTCCCTTAAAAAAAAAAACATCATTATAAGTGATCAGGTCCCCAAATGCTAGAAACTGTGCCTACATCCATTCAGCATCCTCCTGGTCCTCTTTATTTGGGGAATCCACATTATTCTCATGCCCGTGTATTTCTGCCTTCTGCACATGGCGGCCCATCATTACATGATGGGCCATGCTGATGGACACTCTTGTCACAGGCATGTCATTCTGTCTCTTTCAGGTCTTAACCTGGGCTCAAAACTCAGCCACTCTTTACTTCCTACATTGGGAAAGTGATTGAAGTTTTCCATGCCTCAGTTTCCTCATCTGTAAATAGGGAACCTCATAGATAGGGTTACTACCATAATTAAATGAATTAAATATGTAAAAATTCTTAGTATGGTGCTAAGCACATACAAGGTGGGGCAAAAGCAGGTTTGCAGTTGTGAGTATGCAAAATAGTGTATTCTTGGTTTGTTTTTTATTATTATATTGTTTTCTATAGAAACAACTGTAAACTTACTTTTGCCCTACCCTGTATAGGCCCTCTATAAAAATTGGTTAAATAATAATAAACGAATGTACTGTAGTAGACAATGCAGTGTGTAAGAGTTTATTCACTGGTGCCAGACTATCTAGGTCAAATATACACTCTGCCATGTGTTAGCTGCATGCCTTTGGGAAAGATACTTAAATTATCTGAGCCTCAGGTCCTCCCTTGTTAACTAGAAAAATAACGTCCATCTCAGAGGGTCATTCTGAGGAATTGTGGGAGTGATGTATGTCAACTGCCTGGCACATTGAAACTGCTCAGCAAATACGAGGTTTTATTATCACCACACTCCTAGCATAAGGTCCCTTGCTCAAGGCTTTTTTATATTTGGAATAATATTTAGGTCAAGGATGAGGGAGCTGGCTAACCCAAGGTAATGGAAGTTGTATGTTAAGTAGACATGAGGCACAAAGCTCGTTTACAGGCCTGTGGGAGAACCACCTCATATCCTTTATACCACCCAGCTTACCGAACACAGGACTCATCCCTGCCACATGTGGTATGTCCCAGTGGTGTCATGGGCATGGGACATGGTCTGAAGCTTTCCTGGCTTCTGTTCAAAGACTGCTTGGCTTAAAGAGTAGCGTCATGAGGAGAGGGGAAGGTGTCTTCTTTCCATCCTAAGTCCCCGTAGGGTGACACTGGCACACCTGGTTGCATCCCTTCTCCTTTATACAGCTCAGGGAGGACATCCCGAGCTCCCATTAGATGTGACAGGAGGACGGAATGGACTGAAATCATGTGTGTGTCTGCCACTGAAATAGGTATGCAAGACGAGAAAAAAGACTCGAGAGAGGGAATAGAACGAGGCTTTAAAATTACTTTCATCTTGAAGAAGTCAGATGTAATTACAAAATAAAACCCCGGTATCACAGCTGTGGTGATGCACCCAAATGCAATCTTCACAGTTTGTGAGTTTGGCTTTCTGTTCATTAGTGGCTCTCCCTCAGTTAGCGGGTCTGTTCTAATCAGAAATGAATTCTTAATAGCTTCAAACCGAAAGAATGATAGCACAAAGGTCACTGTTTATTTTCTAAATGGCTTTTTGTAATGCAATATCAAATATCTGTGATAAAAAAATGCATCCCCTCCGAAATTAGTTGGGCATAAAGAGGCCACTTTCTTCAAAGCTCCAGGGTGACAATATCACGTGGAAGACACGGCAGTAAGTAAACGCCTCCAAGCAGTCCTATGCCTGGATGCGTATACTCCCAGGAAGTGTTTCAGAAGAAGTAAGCCATAGCTCAGCCTCTGAGGGCTGAGTTAGAAGACCACAATGCAAGACTGAGTACTGCAAGAAAGACCAAATTAATAGTGACTTAAGGAGGAAAAATTAATTCATTGTTATCCTGAGAAGCCAGACTGATATGGAAGCTCTGTTGTAGTACATGGTCCTCAGAAGTCCAAGTTCCTTCATAATGCTCCTCCATCCTTGGTCAGTGCACATCTGGGTTTCAGCCATTGTAACGAGAAAAGAGCGAGGGAAAAGCACAAACCTTGTTTTCAAGTCCATGACAGGCAGTCTCATATCTCATTTGTGCTCACATACCATTGTCCAAAATGTAGTCACATGGTGCTTGTTCTGCAAGGGAAGCTGGGATATGTGGTCTTTATTCTGGGTAGTCATAATCTTAGTTTAAAAACCAACAGCCACAGAGATTTAAAAAAGGAAGACTCCATTGGGAGCTCAGATAAGTTTTGTATTCCTAAGGTCTGATTTTGTATTCCTAAGGTTTGACTTGGATATACCACAGGGGCTTATGAGAAGTTCGCATGCTGAGCCAGCCCTCAAAACCTTGATCCATCCCAGTCTATATCTAGCCCATCTTTACCACCCCAGTTGTACCCAGAATTTTATGCTTCAACAATAGGTTTTTCAGACAGTTCTTATATTTTAGATCCTTTAATTCTATGTAGTCCAGTAGAAGAGATAAGAGATAAGATAAGAACAATGCAAGTAAAAAGTTAGGCACACCATAAGAGACTTTCTAATCAAGGCTAGAAAATCCAGGAGGCAAAGGGAATATTTCCCGTACAAATGCTGCCTCTTCCCTGATGCACTGATTTGCCACTCCTTACCCATTCACAAAGCCCAGTGACATTAGTACTGGGATTTTTGTGACCAGCAAACGTGGCAGTGAGGGAGAGGATGTTCTAAGCTGAGCAAACAAGTGAGTGGAGCTTTCACTTTGGCTTAGTACAGGGGAGGCTTCCTTCACAGGCAGACAGGGGAAGCTGGGGCCAGATCTGACCAAAGATGCTGTTATTGTGTCTTCCCAAACAGCTTTGCTAACATTGCACAAGTATATGAAATTCCATTTACTCAGGATGCTCACTGACAGGGGAGAGAATAGAACTACATGTACAGACTGTCCTACATGGACTAGAAGGTGAACTAATATGAACTGTGGCCACCAGAGTGGTTGGACCATGTTTTTACAGAAATCATTTGGGGTGCCCCAGTATAGGGTCTTCCTTTTTCTGTAGGTTTAGAGGAGAACTTTATGAAACAGGAAACAGAGAAAGAGACAATGAAAACCAATTTGATGAAGGAGTTTGGGAAGACGAATGAAGTTACCACAATATCCGAAACAGATGTGGTTAAAAATATGTGATAATTTTTGAAATTTATTGGATCTAAGAAATATTAACACTGTCCTTGGAAAGTTTCTTATTTGTTTGTTTGGTCATTTCGTTGGTTTGTAATTTTTTGAGGGGAGGGGGCAATGACGTTTTTAAATGTCTGTGTGGCCCTGGCTGCAGTGGCTCAGTGGATTGAGCACTGGCCTGTGAAGCAAAGGGTCCGCTGGTTTGATTCCCAGTCAGGGCACATGACTGGGTTGCAGGCCAGGTCCCCAGTAGGGGGCCCACGAGAGGCAACCACACATTAATGTTTCTCTCCCTTTCTTTCTCCCTCCCTTCTCCTCTGTCTAAAAGTGAATAGATACAATCTTTAAAAAAATAAATGTATGTGTGACATATTAAACTATGAAATTGTTTACTTAATCTCTGAACTTCAGTTTTCTTATCTGTAAACAGGAATTAATGCTACTTACAATATAGGATTATTGTTAGGATTGAATGGATAATACATAGCGCCTAGCACCTGGTAAGCTAGGTTATGATAGAGATGATGATGACGATGAGGATGATACAGATAAAAGAGAAGAAGGAGATAAAAGTGATAATAAAATGGAGGCCTCTACATTTTAAACAGTGGGGCATATTCTGATGTTTATACTGATTTTAATAAGATTATATTTGTGGAAATGTAAATAATTCGGAACAAAGACATTCATTCAGTCCCTCTGAAGTAAATCACTTACTTCATGACTGAATGGAGAGCTAAGAATGCCCCCATGAAGCGAATGTGTGCTGAGTCCCCAAACCACTCTTTCAATAAATATGTATTTTTTCTATTGATAAGGGCCTGTTATTGAGATGGGCTTCTAAATGTTGATTAGAAAAAATTGTAATATATCCATAATTCCTCTTGCTTCTTATAGTTATGTTCTCCTCTACTCTTCATCCTGTTCCTCCCCTTTCTTCTTCTCCTCCTCCTTCGTCTTCTCCTTCTCCTCCTTAATCTATTCTTTTCCTTCCATTTTTTTTAGTCACATCATTGTAATGATCAATAATAGTAAACAAATCCTTTTCTTCAGAATTTCTTCTTCCTCTATTTCACAACATTCGTGCCTTCTTGTTACATGGTTCAGAGGGCTAGGCTCTCCCCACGCTTCTCTAGCACAAGGTGAGGACACATGCAGAGACCTGGCCCAGCAGAACGTCCCTGGACGTGGTGGTCAGTGTGGAGCTGGCATACCCCCCAAGCAAAGCCAAGTAGAAACATGTCACACATTTGAGATTGGATGTATAGAAGCTGTGAAAGAAGAAAGAAGGTTTTCTTTCTTTACGATAAAAATGTATGCAGAGTTTTCTTGTGGCTTTCTTCCCCATAGTCACTTGGCAGACTTGGTTTTACCGAAGACAAAAGAGTCCAAGACAAAAATAGAAGAACTGAAAGCAAGTGGGGGCAGGGAGACTGAAGACTGAGGGAGAGAATTAGGAGTGATTTAATGCCAATTTTTAATACCTAAATTCAAAATGTTTCTAGCCATTTCTGTGTATAAGTTTTCAGCTACGTGAAAAAACCCACATTATTAAAACTTGAGTCAGTTTGAATTGGATTTCTGTCATTTCTATACCAAATATCTATTAAATAAACATTTGAGGGAATGAACTTATTACGATTCAAAGTATAAGTAGTAGCATTTAAATTTTTAATCAAAAGAATACATGCATATATATGTATATATTTAAAATGTTTTCAGAGCACTCTTGTTATACATAAGTCGTTAGATCAATGAAACTTTTGGGTCTGGTCTTAATAAGTCATTATAGCAGACAACTCAATTTGAGATAAAACCTCTTACTTCAAAGTTTTCAAACTTAAAGGCATCTTTCTTGCTTATGGTTTGCTTCACGATCATTAGTGTATTTGTATTTGCTTGTGAAATTTGTGGGGTTTACAAACAGTAGCATTAGACAAGGACTCGCATTTCTGCGGAGTGGCATGACTGACTGCCTTGGGATAGGCATCACGTTTGAAGAAAATAAAGAAAATCAATAAAATCGGCTATTTTTTCATTTGCTTTTGGCTTCATACTTAAATAGAACAAAGTGAATATGGTAAATATTTCACACATGTGAATACTGGTATCGCACTCCTATTAATCGTGTAGTGCAGCATTTGATATTCTCAATTAAACCCCTTAATTTGCCCGCGGTAGTGCCTGCAGTCCCTCGAGTAATTGTGCTCTTATTTTCCTGGATAACTTATTTAGGGAAAAATACAATAATGAAATGATCTTAAAATGAAAAGGCCTGAAAATAGTGCTCTTATTTAAATTACAATACTTCACACTCATCTGAGATTTCTTCATCTCTGCAATAACGCAGCTGTTTTCCTCAGGGTGTTCTCACAAGTTCATAAAGAAAAAAATTGTTATGAGCCTTCCGAAACCCCAAGGAAGGCAGCTGTGTTTTTGATAAAATGGGCTACGGTTTCAACACTTCAAGCTATAGAAAAATTTACACGGGAATTTTCTGCATGACATATCCGTGAGCAATATATTTCCGACGAGAACCATGTACCCTGCATTTAGTCAGAGTTTACATGGCGAAGCAGTCAGACTGAACACTGTGAAATTAGAAACCTGACCTTCAGCAGAAGTCTCAGCTCTACACCCACAGGGTGTCACTCACTCTAACCTGTTAAAAAACGCAAGGGAAATTAAGGAGGGGCGAAGAGATGCTTTGGCTGACCCCCACCCCATCAGATGTCTGAGCGTCACATTTTTCTCCACCTTCAGTAGAGGGAAAATGTCATAAATCAGTGGCATTATCCAAAGATCTCAGTAAAGAAAAAGTCTACCAGGGCTTGAGTGATAGGAGAGTTGGGATGCTGCCAATCCCAAATTCTCTTGGTTCACGAAGCTGTGCTGAATCTTCCCTGCTCTCTCACCTTGGCCATCAAAGCCCTTAACCCTGCTGATTTTGGATAGGAAGGAAAACTCTCCCAGGTGGAGCATATTTGGACGTTTTCTGCATACTTTCGTGAGAGGTGACCTATGCTGTGTTCACCCGATTGCAAGAAAATGTGCAGGAAAATACTGATCAGTGTGTTCAGTGGTGGAAAGTATGTACTTGTTCTTCCTGGACCTGCCTTCGCAGTTCCTTGGCCCCACGTGGCACGGCTCTTGTACCATTCCTTCAGGCAGAGCTGTAGTTCACGGTCAGATCGGCTCCCTGTCAAAGCCATCTTTCATTTACCCCATGCCAGTTTCTTCCTTCGTGCATCAGTTACTCTGCTGACTTTTCTTTCACTTCCTGCTACCATCTTAACCTCCTACACCAAGATCTTGCCATTGCAGCAGTCTGTCTAAAAAAGTTAAACTTCAATGTATTCTGTGAGCCGTGTTTCTTTTAAGAGCTCCGTATCACTTGTTTGCCTGTTTCAAAGGGTAGCGGCATTGGTATTGCAAATACTCCCCCAGCGAATTTAATCAGCACCTCCAGTGTTTGAGCTCCTGTCCTGGGTTGTGCATTGAGTGTTTCCTAGTGAAGAGGAGAGAAAGAGACAGACGAGGAAACAAGTAACCGTTATAGAGTGTGACACACGAAATCAGAGAAGTACGCAACAACGCGGTATTGGAAATAAGGGTGTTTTTGTGGGATGAAATAAGCACTTGAATCACTCCCGAACACTGGCTATCACACGAGCAACCAGCAGGCGCGGTGTGCTAACAGCTTCACTGAGTCGTGCCATCGAATCGGCTGGCTGCCTCATGTTAGTCTCCATCCGCAGGTGAGGCCCCAGAGGTAAAGTATTTCCCCAAAGGTCTCAGAACTAGTAAATAGTGAAGGGTTCTCAGGCATGTCTTTTTCCTAAGCTCATCTTTCTTTCTTCTTCATAAACCTGATTTTATATCTGTCATATAGCCCTGGAATCAAGGATATAAGCTCCTATTGGTTGCATATTAGAATAATGGCCACCACTTAATATAGATAAAAGTAAATTATGTTTTGATTAATTGCCATATTAATACTCTCACTGCCACCTTTCATTGGGACTACAGTAGGCAATAGTGTCACATACATCAAAACAACTCCTCGTGTCTCCTGGTAGACATTACTAATCAAGTACCTTCCTCTGGTCTGCTTACCACAGGCATGGTCAGGGAGGCCCTCTACACACAGGCATACTCTAGACGGATGCTTCTACAAATCAGCCAGCCTTGACAAGTGTTATGGGTTGGAGTGTGTCCCTCCAAATTCAAACGTTGAGGTCTTAACTCCCAGTACCACAGAATATGACCTTATTTAGAGATAGAGGTAATCAGGCAAAAATGAGGTCATTAGGGTGGACTCTAACCCAATATGACTGGTTTCCCCATAAAAAAAGACAATTTGGCTCTGGCCAGTGTGACTCAGTGGATTGAGTACAGGCCTGTGAACCAAAGAGTTGCTGCTTCGACTCCCAGGAAGGACACATGCATGGTTGGCGGGCCAGGTCCCCAGTAGGGGGCGTGTGAAAGGTAACCACACATTGATGTTTCTCTCCCTCTCTCTCTCCCTCCCTTTCCCTCTCTCTAAAAATAAATAAATAAAACCTTTAAAAATTTTGAAGGCAGTCACAAACACAGAGAGAAGAATGCCATATGAAGATGAAGGCAGAAACCTACAAGTTAAGAAATACAGAAGACTTTCAGCAAACCACTAGAAGCTAGGAGAGTAGGATGGAACATTCTCACAGCCCTCAGAAGGAACCAACCCTGCTAACACTTTGAGCTCAGACTTGCAGCATCCGGAGCTCTGAGATAGTATATGTCTGTTGGTAAGCCACCCAGTTTGAGGCCCTTTGTCATGGAAACCCAGGAAAAGTAATACAGCAGGTAAGCAAAAGGCTATTTTTCATTGTTGTACATGGGCCAGTAAGCAACAGGGAAACAAAACAGAAAGCAATAGAAGACTTGACCCCTCTTCTGTCTTCTGTAACTATGATCGCATCCACTATTGAAACAGATTGTTCTTGTCCAAATTCAGTTTTCTCATTAAAGTCAGTATGATGCAGGGCCCTATGTGACAGAATAAATTAGCAATTGGTAACACTGGGAGCCACCTCGCATTTCCTGTAGGCTGAGCAAGTGAGCATCTCATGGAGCAAATCATGGCCACACTCCTACGCAGAGAACTGATCGCATTCTCTGGGAGTGTGTGTTTGGGAGAAGGGGAAGGCCTTTTTTGGCCTGTGTTCCTTCCTCAGCATCTGTGCCACTAAGAACGGGTACCTGCGGGAGGGTACAGCCATGCCAATAACTCCAATATCCATCACTGTGATGTTTACTGACGTCATTTCAACAAATGTTTGACTATGATGAGTAGAAGGATACAAGTCAAAAGTTGTGTGGGTGAATGTGTCTGTATGTGTATGTTTAATTGTGTTGGAACATGAAGATACACTTTTGTTAAATGAATGAGCAAATGAATGAACGGACAATGCAGGACATGGTGCTGAATGAAGAGCTTGGGCTTTGGAACGAAACAGAACTGGGTTACAGTATTAAACGGGGTAGCCTCGGGAGAAGCAGCACTGGTGCAGAACTGTCCCTTTCTCCCCCACACTCCTTGATTTCATCACCACCCCTGCGGAGGCGCTGCAGCCTCCCTCTCTGTGGACCTCTCGACTTTGTGTGTCTATTTCTGACGCTAGAAAAGCATTATCTAAGGAGAACTAGATGATCTCAGTTGAATACCTCTCACTTCTGGTACAATAACAATTTCTCCTTTTTTAAAAGAAAGACTGTCTCTATTTAGAAACCAATCCTTTGGGAATTAAGTATCACTAATCAATTAATATTATGGAACAGAGGAGTGCATCTGCAGACACCAAGCATCATATGCTGTGGAAGTGACCTAAGAATTTGTGACAGTGACATGCACATTCACTTATGTCCCTGGAGTTGCTGTCACAGCCCCACGTTTGTAACTCATCGGTGCCGAGTGTCGCCTGATTCTGTTCTTCACTTTTCTAGATTGCCCTAGTAACCAGCCGCGAAGACACGTTCAGCAGCTAGAGAACTTGTGGTAAGGTGGTAACTATAGCTCGTGCCTTGTGGATTTCTTCTCTGTGACCCTGGGGTTCTCACGGGTGTCATGCCTGGGTCTTTTCAGCTGCTGAAGAACATGAATACTGCTATAGAATTAAAGAAATGCCCCCTGTCTTCCCCCAAATCATAGCTTATGTTCCTTTAAATCAATAAGTTGCTCAAAGCCAGCCTGAGAGTAGAACAGGGCACTCTGTTTGACCAGAGAGCAACACAGATTCAGCATTTCCTTGACACGAGGACGTGACCCTCTCTAAACTGGGCTGGTTGACTTCGCTGTCATTTCCTTACCAAAACTGCAGGTAACAATGCTCTGTAAAAGCTTTCCTCTGGTCAAGAAATGTCTTCCAACATTTGCTCCCAGATCTCGCTTCTGAATTCTCCCCTCCTGAAACTGGAGCTCTATTTTAATTCCAGTGGGAATGAGTGTAAGTATGTTTGTGCAATATTGGAAACATATACTGAAAAATTACTCCTTGTTTATCTGAAGTTCAAAATTAACTGGTCATCCTGTATTTTAATTTGCCAATCTTGGCTCCTCTCAGTTACATCAACTTTTGAAGTAATGAACTTCCCTTTTCCAAAGAAACTAACATCAGCATAATAAGTTTATCTTGTGATTATATTTTTGCTTATTCATTCACCTTATTTTTTAAAAGATTTTATTTATTTATCTTTTAGAGGGAGAAGAAAGGAGAGAGGGAGAGAAATATCAATGTATGGTTGCCTCTTGTGCGTCCCCTGCTGGGAAATGGCCTGCAACCCAGGCATATGCCCTGACTGGGAATCAAACTGCGATCCTTTGGTTCGCAGGCCCGCACTCAGTCCACTGAGCTACACCAGCCAGGGCACATTCACTTTATTAATAAAAGTACTTGAGTAAAACAAATAGAGAATTGCTGCACCATGGGGTTAACTGTTTTTTTGACTCTCAGCTTTGTCTTTTAAGTAGTTGAGAAACCTTTGATAGAAGCTTGGCCTCTACAAACCATGGTCTCTTCTCAGAATTGGAAAGAGTCATATAAGAGGGATATTTGTGGTTCAGCACCTGTATTTGTGCTTCAAGAAAAAAATTACAAAGCTGAAGATATAAATTTCTATGCTGATGTAACACTTCGTGTGTGTGTCTGCATCTGAAGATGCTGTAAGAAGATGGCACTGCTTTTCCCAGAATAAAGAGGATGGCTCCCCACATTGATTCAATGGCACCTTCTCAGCACGGGCTGGAATGGCCAGCCGGCAAAGCCCTTGGCTTCACGTCGAAGTGAGATGTGAACTGAACTTTCTTGGAAGTAGAGCTGGGATATGGGAGAAATGTAGTAACTGCCCATGACTGCTTTTCCCGCTCTCTAACAAAGGCGCCAACCGGAAGCTCACCTGGAAGTCTGCTATAGAGCGTAGTGCTGAAATAATAGGTTAACATGGGTAGTTTGCAAACGACTTGTTTTTGTCTATGCAATTCCTTTCCTGCAATGACATCACCAGGCAGTGACAGAGTGACCAGGGCAAAGGTGATTATAATTGTCTTATTAGAAAGCAGTTCAGTGCATACCCAGTAAAACTAGATATGCTGATAATGAACAAGCATTTGCATCTGAGGATAATCGAGTTCAGATTTTTTCCACCTTACCTAATTCGTAATTCAGATATAGTGTTTGCTGCAAAATATTGCATAACATATGGAGAGGGGAATTGAAGTGAGCTCAATGGCAAACCAAATACAATATTATTTGCCTTTTCTTTCCAATGTAAGTGGTAAATTGCTAAAAAAAAAAAAAGAATGCAGCGTATTTCAAACTTAAATACAAGATGATATCCTTTCTGAAACATAGTGACTGACATTGAATACAAAAAGAGGAGAATTTTTAATGGTGTCTGCATTTAGTCAAGGGTACAAACATCATTTCCTCGTGGTTTGGAACGTACGCAGAATACAAATTGTCAAGCCAAGAAATTTGTAAATACAGCAGAGTCTTCTGTTCTCAGATAAACTGTAAAAATAAATGAAGTCATCAATAATATCGAGTATAATTTAATAATATTATTTTCAACATTTAATAGTTTCCAGATGGTTCAATATTTGTCCAAAAATAAAGATGGTTATACATATATATATATAATAAAAACAAACAGTTAATTATTTTCTAAGAAAAGAAGCAAAAATGTGATAAAGTGTGTCATTTAAATATATCAATTACATTTAACTAGGATCATAAGTATCCCATGGAGGAATTTTTATCAAGATATTTATTCAATTAGCTTCTGAAATTTCACCTCATTCAGGAAGTGTTTATTTTTCTTCACTTAATTTTCTCCTTTCCATTAATGATTTTATGTGTGCAATGTTTTTATTTTGTATTAGTATTTTTGTATTATTAATCTCATTTTTATTTTTCTCCTTCAACACAAGTACAGAAATGGCTTAAATAATTATATGTAAGAACTTAGCAAATGTTTGTCTTTCTACTGACCCCTGTAGCATTGGTAGCATAAATGTGATTAGGGGCATTGATTTTTATCTGTACCTGTCTGTAAAGTTCTTTCTTCTAATGAGAAGAATGTGTGTTTAGAGTTAGAACTGGTTTTGACACTCAACAGCTTCATAACCTTGAGCAGGGGGCTATCTATCTGAAACTCAGGTTTCTCTACATCTAAATGAGACTATAACAGGCCTGCAGTGAACAATGAAGATCATGGCAGAGAATATAATGTCTCACACATAGCATCTTCTCGGCTAAAATCGGTCAATTGCTACTTTTTCTCTCTCCTTTTCATGATTTCTCTGAGATTATAGTCTGCCAAGTTTTTTTTTTGGTTGTTGTTGTTGTCCTTGAGTCCCAAGAACAGTAGAAGTTTAGTAGAATACATTTGGGAAGAAATAGAAATTTACGATCTGTTTGATAAGTTGCGTGAGTTGATACCCTATAAAGTGATGACTAAAGGCTGTGCTATGCAGGAATGTTACTGATGTGATAGAAAAGGGTTCTGGAAAGAAATCAAATCAATTTATCGAGACTGAGTGGCCCCTGAATCCTATAAAACCCATATATCATGTGTATACTTGGAAACACGAATACGAATAAGGCCTAGTTCTTGCCCTAAAGGTGCAACTGATTTCACGAAGATATAAAATAAGTCATGCGGTATCCACAAAACAGAGTGAAATAAAAGAAATGCTGGGTTGAGGTATAAACAGTGTGCTGTGACACAGGAGAAAAGAAAACTTTGCTTTGATAGGAATTCCAGGGATATTCCAAACAATTAGGAAAAAAACAAAGTGGCAAAAACAGGACACTTTTTCTCCTTTCCCATGACTTTGGAGTTAACCTACCGCGTGCATGTTATATATATAATGTGTCAAGTTTCAGGCTAAAAGATAGTATTGTGGAAAACAAAGGGCAAAAGCGCCTCTATCCAAAAACTTGTTAGTGCATTGAGAAGGAGGTCATGTAGATCAGCTGGCATACTGGTCATAAATTATTAATTAATTTGAGGAACTCGGTGCCAAAGTGATTCAGAGGTGATTTACCCTGTCGAATACAGCAGAGTTATAGTAGTAGCAGCGGTAATAGAAATAGTGGTAGATTGCTACTTTAGAAGTAAATCACTGCATTTTGTTGTTCTATGCAGCCAGCTATTTACTTATCTGTCTTATTTATGTTTTAGTAAGGGTTCCAACATATGCTTTATTTGCATTATATGTGTATGGAGATAATTTGCATATGCTAAAATGCAGATATTAAGTGTACTGTAAATGTATTTTTTAACCAGAGACATTGAAATAAAGAACAGACTGACCATCACCAGAGGGCCGAGGGGAGGAGGATAACAGGGGGAAGAAGGGGGAGGGTTGTCAAGGAAAATGTATAAAGGACCCACGGACACAGCCAAAGGGGGATAGGATTGAGGGTGGGTGGGAGTGGTTGGGGTGGGGGAAGGTGGTGGCAGGAAAATGAAGACAACTGTATTTGAACAACAATAAAAAATAAAATTAAAATAAAAAATAAAAATATAAATGCATCCACACTACAAAAAAAGAGACAATCTTATTGCAGAGCAGTCATAGGTTCACAGTAAAATTGGGAGGAAGGTGATTGATGCAGTTTGACAAACGCATGCCTGCATCACTCCTATCTACATTGAGAGCAGCACAGTCCCATCCCCCCGAAAAGTCCCCGCACCACCTGCACAGACGGCCACTGTCCTGGTCTTCATGCCCATACACCCATTGTCCCTATTCTGGAAGTCCTTATATGGATCAAAAAATGAATACAATTTGTCCTCTTTTGTGTCCACCTCTCTTTCCGAGGCATGGTGCTTTTGAGATTCACCAGTAGCTATTTCTTTTTATTATTAAATTGTATTCGGTGATGTGCTGATAAGTTGAACAACTGGCTCTCAAAAACCAAACAAATGGAAAGTGAAATAAAACACTCTGAAGAGTAGGGTTTGCCAATTTTCCTGATTATCAGGACTACTCCAAAAGTAGCAAGTTTTAGATGACTCCAGATGACCACTGGAGCATCCTGATGCCCCAGGCCACCGGCGGTCATCTCCCGTCATGTGACACCAGAACAAGTTGTTCATCGAATCTGCCTGTGATGTGAACATGTGAGTTTTTCCTACGTTTATATGTTATGATTTAAACTCCTATCGGTATTCTTAAACAAGTCTTTGATTGAACATACGCTTTCGTTACTCCTTGGTAAATACCAAGGAGTAGAAACTTCGTCATGTGAATTTTACGTACTAGAAGTTGCCTCCTACTCCTATGATGAGTAATGTCCATAGGGTGAACGTGCCTATAACTCAATGGAAAAAATAGCCAAACAGTTGTTCAAAGATATGGTAACATTTTATAGCTCCAACAACAAAATATAGTTGCTCTGTAGCCTTGCCAATATTTGGTATTGTCAGTTGTTTTATTTATAGCCATTTTAATGGAAGTCATGCCTCACTGTGTGTGTGTCTGTATGCGTGTTTCCTCTCATGACTAATGGCGGTGATTAGTATTTCATGTGCTTACTGCCATCTGTATGTTTTCCTTAGTGAAGTGTCTGTTTAAGTATTTGGGCAATTTGGGGGGTCCATTTGTTGTTGAGTTGTAGGAGTTCTTTACATACTATTAGCATGCATCCTTTGTTGTATATCTGTGTATAGGTAGGTAAACATTACATATAATAATTTATATATAAAATATAAATATTTTCTCCTGGGTTGTGACTTGATTAATCATTTTATCGATGGTGCTCCTTTAAAAAAATAATGAAAGTCAACTTTTAGGACAGTTTAGGTTGACAGCAACATTGAATGTTGAATTTCCACATAACCTCTGTCCCCACCTGATGAACACATGCCAC
>PVKM010028374.1:0-18322 GCA_004027735.1 Carollia perspicillata
AAAAGAATCCTAGGAACTAACATCAAAAGATACAAACTATGATTATCAGGCATCCTAGCCCCAGAAGATTTGCTGACCTTTACTCATGGAGCTAGGATGATGTGAAACCAGGAGGACACGAAGGCAGGATGACTAAATCAGGATGATGCACACTGGACCATCCCTTGCCTTATCAGAATGGACTATGCTAGCCTGCATTTAGAGAACTTTTCAACCTCTCCCCTGATCTCATTGTTCTATCCACTCTTCTATATAATACACTTCTGCCTCCACTACAAGGATTGGATCTTTGAGACAAGAGTCCCTCATCTCAGAAGGTGGTGGGCTTTGAGACATTGAGTCCTTCATCTTCCAGATTGCTGGCCCTGAAATTAATCCATTTTCCTTTGTCAACACTTGCCTCTTGAGTATTGGCTTTTGTAGCAGCAGGCAGTTGGGCCTCCTTTTAATTACACTGGTATCAACTTTATATAAACTACATTAACCCAAATTATGTTTTAAGGTTTATTTTTAGAGAGGTTTCAAATTAAGGTAGTCAAAATTGTTTCTTAACATCCCATTTAACTTATTCCTTATCCCTTTTATTTCTTACAAAAAGGAAGTCGGGTCTTGATGCTTATTTAAATTCAGGTTAAATATATTACTATAAAAATGTAAATTTCATACTGTATCAGAAGACTCAGTTTTCCCAATATCCATGAGCAAAATTTGACCCTTCAGTTACTTGATAAAATTTTGTAGGAAATTGAATAACTATATATATGTTTATATAAAAGAAATAAAATTGAAACAAGCATCTGGTAGCTCTTCAACATGAAGTTATTGTTAACATACAAGTTTTCTAAAGGAGCTGCAAATTCATCAAAATTCATCCAATCAAAGGTAGTTTAATTAAAGTTTCTCTTGGCTAGTGGGAAAAAAGTAACTATAACTATTTTTATAGTTACTGTTGAAAACTATGAAAGAAAATCAGGAAGCAAAAATCTAAAAGTAATGTGTTTAGTTTCTTGTTATCATAATATAATTTGGTAGAGATTTAATAAGAGAAGTGAAAACAGGCATTTTGAAATAACACTGTGTGTGTAATATTGTTTGTTCACATTTTTTGTTGTTTTTATTTTTTTCCCAGAACTCATGGAAAGATTGCATTATCCAGGCTCCATTATACATCCATGGGGCTAATGACTGTGTTCTGACAAAGGAAGTTAAGTCTGTCACTTACTAGGGCTGGTCCTTCAAACTTTCATCTCTCTCCTTTTTTACTGGCTTTATGTAGAGAATCCAGGGGAACATTTTGAGATTATAGTTATAGCAGTTAACATTCCCTGACCCATTTGATAGAGGAAATATGGAGAAGAAAATTGTGTGACAAAGGTGATCTTATGGAAGGTAACTGCCTAGACAAAAGAGAGATTTAAACAAAAACAAATATCCACCTATCCCATGAAAAACATTCTTGATTCCACAGACCTTAACACAGAATTCAACATGTTGAATAATTTCCATCAGAACAAGTTTGTATTCTAAAGCAAATAATGGACACAAAATGAGGTTGACATATGTACCCACAGATAGATACTATTTCACACTTGGAGACTTCTCAGATTGCTTTTCAGTGATCAATGCCTGGATACCATTCCAAAGCATATAGCATCCCAATTTTCTATTGGTCAGTACCATTGATCAATGTTATCGAACTGTCAATGTGTCACCAAAATAAATCATTTTCATAGAAATTATTACAATTAGATATATAAGAAATAAATCAATTTATCTTAAACTATCCAATTTGATGTTTCAAAGACATCAAGTCATCTATATAGACACAGATATTGATATTTGTATCAATGTATGCACTGAAATCTTTCTGTATTTGAAATGTTGGTACACTGTTTCCAAAGTAAATATATTGTTGATTGTGACCGATTTTCATGATATAGGGTACAAAACAGATCATTAATCTCAATTAGGTTACCTGAGACATGAAATATGAATGGCTTGAGGTTTTAGAAAAGTGTAGTCAGGGTTCCTTCAGAGACTTACAAGTTAATATTTGAAGAAAAATTTCAAATGATCTCATAGCTTAAAAACTACTTTAATTAATAGTTTATAAGTAACCACACTTGCAGTTTTAGATCTCTAATACTTTTTATTATCAGTACTATTGTGCTCTTTTGAATCCTAATGTGATATAAATTTTCTATTTTCTCTAAACTTTCAAATTTAGATGTGTTTAATATTATAAGTACCTTTTAAATAAGTATGAAATTATTGTCATTGCTAGAGTCAAAATATTAAAATACCAACTCCATGATTTTTTAGTTCTTTTTATTAAAAAAAATGTCACAACGACCTAAATTGTATGCGTGGCACATATATTCACTCAGTAACTGATTATCACTACTTGCAATACCCTTCTAAAATGTATTACATTTGTTCCAGATATTTAAGATTTTAACATAGAAAGTTTCTGTTGCATTGCCAAATATCGTGTACTTTGTACATAGAGGTCTAAAAATGATTTATATTGCGGCTTGGTTTACAATACTAAAATAGTTTGTGAGTTTTCCCCAGGGGAGGACTGGTCACGTCACCAGTTCCAATAAGTAACAGAACAAGCAATTTATTTGGACAAAACCCAACTTATATTGGGTGTAGGTTTGTGCATGGACAAGTGTGTTTGTCTCTTTTGTTGTAGTTGTTTTTAATTGCAGAATAGTGCAACTGATAAAATATTAATGAAAAGGTGCACTGAAACATTGTATACACAACGGGATTAACCTAGATCGCCTCCATAAACATAACCTAGAATTTAACAAAATTATAGAGGTTTTTCACAAGATATTATGGAGTCATTCCATGAAGTTCAGAGCATGTGACAATTCATGAAGCCTATCTACATCAGATCCAGCATCCTGGGAGGGACCACCAGAATCTGCTCTTCTGGCCTTGATTTGCAGCTTCCTGTTACTATTGGCACTGACTGGTAGAACATGTGTCTTATTGGAGCTCTGTACAATAAGGGGGAGAGAGGAAGGCAATATACAAACCAGCAAGCTTACATGAGGTGAGTGATTTCTTTTATGCTACAATCACCATGTGAAATCTGTCACACCAAAGTGGCTTGGGCTGTGAGAAACTAATAACAAGAGAAGGCAAAGAATTTCTCAGCTAGTATAATTATATCTTCTAGGGGGGGAAATCAATGGAAAATAGATACAAACAACCAGTTTCATTATTAAAAGTCTGTCTTTTGGCCAGATATGATCATTTTCTTTAAGTAGCAGAGAAGATTGTCATTTCCTGTAAAACAGCCTTGCAGATGGGTTCAAAAAATCTATGAGTCTGAAAAAATTCACATGTCTTTCCCACATTTATCAATGTCATACCAGTAGCACTTCTTAGGCTTTTCTCACACTTGTCAATGCCATATGATATTGCAATGAACTATAGTCATCTGAAGATATTGAGTCCCAATTCAATAATCTACATATTATTTTGTTTTCAATAATGTCAAGTAGTTTCTTTTCCAATGCCTTTCATTCTAGATATATAAACACTTCCTGATTTTTTATTTTATTTTATAGACCAGGCCCAATTATTTCCCCAAAATAATACTTGCTTCACAGAGAAAACTTAATTTCACACACAAAGAAAGAGATGGTTTTTCCATTTATTATTTCTTATTAACTGAAAATCTAAGCTAAAGTTGGGAAATTATATTTATACAGGATTTGTTTCATCACTGCTAACATTTTATGTATTAAACAAGTCATTTAACATAGAAAACTTTGGTTTTAAAAATATGGAATTTAAAATAGAAACTCTTGCAATTTCTTGTTGCAAAATTCCAGGGTAATATGATCCAGACTAATTTATTAAATATTCAGAAACACATAAAGAAAAATAATTACTTGACAATAGTGTTCAGTTCTTCTCATTAGTTAATTGGGTTTACTTTATAAATTCTTAATAACAGGAGCATTAGCAAGTAGTTATGTTTAAATAAATTCAAATAACATTTTTGAATAAGGATTTAAACTTCGTACTGGATTAGTTTTAGGATTCAACCAATTTGGGGAAGTTTTAACAGTTTCTTTTAATATAGTACTGGCATGTTATTGAAATGGAATTACAAATGATAAAGTTCACCATCATTGGCTTGTTGCTAGTTATGTAAAGTACTATGTTCACATAAGCTTTTAAATATTTATTTGTTCTGAAATTATTTTTTGCAAGATGGTGAAGCTATTTTCCTAGTAGTGAAAGATAAATTTTCTGGAATTTTGATCTAGACCATCTCTTGATATCTTTGAACTTTTATTATTATTTAATTAATAGCTAAAGTTTTTACTGATTTTGGAGAAAGAGTGGAAAGGAGAAAGAAAGAGAGAGAAAGAGAGAGAGAGAAACACTGATTTGTTGTTCCACTTGTTTATTCATCCACTGATTGACTATTGTATGTGCCATGACCAGATATCAAACCTGTGAGTTTGGCATATCAGAATGATGCTCTAACCAACTGAGCTACCTGATCAAAGCAATATCTACACCTCTTAGTCACTGATTTATTTCCCTGTTTCTAAGTTGATGAAATATTATACTTAAGACAGTACTCTTTGTTTTTATTGGCTGTGTGTAAGAATTATGTTGTCATAGAAGATTAATGTTATCAATCTATACTTGTAGCTTCCAGCAATCCCCTCCCCCAAAGTGGTTTAGAGATCCATTCAGTATATTTTGCCTCCAATATTAATAGTTATTATGATGAATTGCCACTAATGCAAAGCAAGATGAATGCTTGAGTGCTGAAAAATTAAACATGTATATATATTTTTCATTCAAGTTAGAAAATTTAAAAAAAGAAGAATAGAAATAAAAATATTTTTATAAAATGTGTGCAACCTAAAAATGGAGGAGAATGTAATATTGTGCTAATTGGTAGGACTGTGCAGGGATTACATTCATAGCAGTGTTACACTTTCCCACCTACTTAAACTCAGTCTTGGCTGTGTAATTTGTTTTGGTGTTTTTGCTTGTTTTACCATCACATATTTAGTATGAGAATGACAAATAATGATTTTGTTGCATAAATCTCTGGATTGAGAGTCATATCTAAAAATACATATCCAGAAGTGAGGTAAATCAAAAGAACCTGTATTCTGTGCCCACAGTTATGATCAGATGAAACTTTGAAGTTTTCTATAATGAGGATGAACATACAAAAGGGAAGTGAATAATTATAGCCAAAGGGTAAATTGTGGCAGATTGACTGTATTAATGATGCAAGATCTTGCTAAGTTGATTTATGAGGAGTTTGAATAACAGGCATAGTAATTTCTCATAAAGGTATTAGATATAGAATGCCAAATTTAAAACTAGATTAAACCAAAATATTAAATATTTGTGTATTACCCTAGACTTCAGAATTAATATTTTGTGGCAAGTACATACCACCCTAACAAGTTTTTTAACTAAAGTATAGACTGCATGGTTTGCTCAAACCTTTGATTGAAATACCAGAACTTTCCTGACTTACTGAAGAAGTAGGTAGGATCTAAAAATTCAGGAAATGACAATTGGAGTGGATATATTATGTGCAACAAGCTCAGCCACTCTGTCACCATACTGTTTTCTGTTATGGCTGAAATTTGTAGCCTGGAGAAATGGTGAGAGATGCACTACAGATTTTAGCTCCCTAATTTCAGTGGACACAGTACAATAAAGATAACATTAGAGTTAAAGACAAAGTGTGCACAATTGCTGTACAAAGTAATGAAGATAGAACAGTAAAGTGTTATAAACTTCAGTGATAATTTGTGATAGCTAATTTATCCTTAGATTCACAAGGATGTACAAAACTAACACTTGCCTATAACATGCAGAAACTTTCCATGTTTGGTGGGAAAAAAGCCAAGTGGAGAAACTGCTGTGGGACCTATTTCTGGGTCTCAGAAAAAGCCTGTTTACAGACTTGGAGCTTCTTGACTGAAGGGACATCTAAGAGTCTCAGTCCTTTTGAGAAAATATCCTGCAACAATGTCATAGCTGTATCGTCTGAATTTTCTTCTAACCATTTTTTTTAGTATACTGTGGTCATTTATGGAATTGTAAATACTCTGGTAAAGGAAATAGACATCTGAAGATCATTATACATTAAATGTGAACTGACAATTATACCTAAAGATCAAAACTTTTTTCATTAGAGGCACTCTGGCTTATGGAAACTCTTGACCTGAGTCCATTCTATAAATGCATGCTTAGTCTCAATACATGTAAAGGAGATAAATATGCCTAATTATGGACAGATTACCCATTTCATTGCCTGACCATGGAATGAAGTTGCAGTAATGGCCCCTTAATTCTTTAGTAAAATAATAAACTGAAAGCAATATTGCATTTCTGGGGAATTAACAGATATCAATGCCCCAACAAAGACATACAAGATCAAAGGGTTGGGATTCCAATTGCGTGTTCATTTAATTATCTTATTTGGCCAATATAAAAGACAGATCTCTTATAATTATGCATATTTTAATAAAGTTAATCAGTTACTGAGCAATCACATTATTTTGATGGTGTATTTTTGCATTGTCTGCTGAAATGTGGTATGCATTTCTTGACTTGGCAAATCTGGTTACACCAAAATTTACATAGATAATCAGAAGCAATATTTGCTTTCATCTTGTAGGAAAAAACTTAGTATTTTAGTGTAGGTTTGAGGAAATTTATATTCATATTCTACCAAACATCACATTCCATTGATGATATTATGTTTATTGGGCTAGCAAGAAGGAATTAGCAAGCAACTTAAATGCCTTTGTTGATCACAAGTATGTCCAAAGGTAAGTTTTAAGTAAAGGTTTTAGTATAAACTCATGATATATATGTCCACTGAATGGGTTTAGAACAATGATCTCAGTAGCAGTGAGGACACGTAGTGTTCCAGTCTTCATTTCCTAAAACCAATTGCCACTAATTTGAACTAGAGAGATATCTTTGGAGAGATATATGATTCCATGTCTGATAGTGAAATTTGTCATGTGAGAATGCAAGTCTCCCTAATTGATCATGAAAATGAATGGCATGATAATGTGCTAAACATTTAACATGATAAATAACAATGGTGATATAGTGATATGCAAACATTTGAAAATGGAGGAAAAATTCAAAGAAAAATTTACAGAAATAGCAAGTAATAAATATAGAAGTGATAAACTTATAAAATCTAAATTTTACAAACTTCCAATGTGAAATTACTTCAAGCAAGGATCTTCAATTGGGTGATAGGTAGTTGGGGAAATGGATTTTTACATGGTTTTAAAACCAAAGTATCAATTTCAAACTGAAGTATGCTTCTTTACTATGAAAGTGTTGATTGATGGTCACCATCTTCATACAAATGATTACTATCCAAGAGGGGAGCTCCCTAAGTACCTCATTATGATATAAATGCAGATGTCATAATACCTGCATTGCATTATTGTGAAAATATGTAACATAATCTAGTCTTGAGAAAACAAGTCAACATATGTTTACAATATATTCCTCAAGAAAACTAGAGTTGGAATCTTCAAAATGTCATTATCATGGGAGAAAATTTGAAAACTTATGGGATTAAGAAAAAGTAAAGAAAAAAATAAGACACTGTGCCAAAATTGATTAAATCCTGGATAGAAAAACAAACTAACAAGAAATGCTATGAAAGACTTACAGGATAAAGAGGGAAATTGGAAGATTTTCAGCATATATTAGATTATGTTACTGAATTGATGTTAATTTTCTTAAGCATGATAATAGTACTATAATTATATAAAATGTTCTATATTTAAGAAGTTCATAGGAAAAATTTAGAGATATGTCACATTTGTTTTCTACTTTTAAATGTCTGAGAAGGAATAAAGTAAGGATGTCTAAGGAATATAGCTGAGAACCACTTTATGGGAACAATGTATAGTACCTCCTTGTATTGAAGGACTTGGAGGAAATTTATTTCTTCTAATATCTTAGGCAAAAAACTTATTATGCATTGTTATATAAAGAATTTATTTATTTCACAATGTAGAAGTACAGTATTTAATTGAATGTTTTAAAAGATGTATCATTAAAAGACAGAAAACTGTACTGAAAAACAATTAAAATAAAAGAAAAAAAAGATGTATCGTTTACTATGTTGTGAATTTCTATTAATATAAAATGTTTCTCATATTTTGAAATTTGTACTGACTTTCAAAATTTTTTTATTAAACTAACTTATTGCAATTTTTATTTAACACAGCAAATCAAATTATGTTCATTTTTAGGCATGGTAGTCTTACATATACACTTAATATAACTTAAACCCTATAAGTAACTTTTAACCAAAATTCACTATCTAGATGAAAATATAATTTTTTTGTGATACTGACTCCCTGGTATAACTTGAATTTATAATTAAACAACATTTAGTTAAGAAAGCACATATGCTTAGAAGCATAATGGTATCAACAAAGAGAATAAACAAAGTAACCCAGGTAAAAAGTAGTAGGTCAAAATATACTAACTATAAATTATATAATGTCCAATTAATAATATTCAAATAATAGTACTGAAATATCTGCTAGCTCATTTAGATCATGAAATAATATTGTAAAAATAATTACTTATATAATTCTGTTTTTTTCATTCAAATAATAAAATTATGTTATTATTAAATTTTTACCCATTAAGTTTTTTTTTCTATTGTTCAATTACAGTTGTCCCTATTTTTCCCCCATTACTCTCACATGGCCTACCAAAACCACCTCCCACATTAAGTCTTACCCCCCTGCCCACTGTTGTCTTTGTCCATGGGTCCTTTATACATGTTCATTGACCACCCCTCCCCTTCTATCCGTGTTGTCCTCCTCCCTGCTCCCCTCTGGTTATTGTCATTTGTTCTTTATTTCCATGTCTCTGGGTCTATTTTGATTGCTTATTTCTTTTTTTTTTTTTTTAAATTAGGTTCAACTTAAAGGAGAGATCATATGTTATTTGTCTTTCACCTCATGGCTTATTTTACTTAGCATAATGCTTTCCAGTTCTATACATGCTGTCACAAAGGGCAGGAATCTCTGTTTGCTTTCTACTGTGTACTATTCTACTGTGTAAATGTACCACAGTTTTTTGATCCACTTATTTACTGATGGGCACTTGGGCTGTTTCTAGCACTTGGCTATTGTAAATAATGCTGCACCCAACATAAAGGTGCATAGGTTCTATTGAAATGGTGTTTCAAAATTGTTAGGGTATAGTCCCAGCAACAGAATGTCAGGTCAAAAGGCAGTTCTATTTTCAGCTTTCTGTGGAAATTCTATACTGTTTTCCACAGTGGCTACACCAGGCTGCATTCCCACCAACAGTGTACTAGAGTTCCCTTTTCTCCACAACCTCACAAGCACTTGTGGTGTGTTGATTTGCTTTTGATGGCCATTCTGACTGGTGTGAAGTGGTGTCTCATTATGATTTTAATTTGCATCTCTCTGATGGCTTATGATGCCGAGCATCTTTTCATATGTTTCTGGGCCCTCTGTATGTCCTCCTTAGAGAAGTGTCTGTTCAGGTCCTTTACTCATTTTTTAATTAGATTTTTTGTCTTCTTCGTGTGGAGTTCAGAAAATTCTTTATATATTTTGGAGATCAAACCCTTGTCTTTGGTATCATTGGCAAACATTTTTGTTCCCATATAGTTGGTTCTCTTTTCATTTTGGTATCATTTTCTTTAGCCAAGCAGAAGCTTTATAATTTGATGAAGTCCCATATGTTTATTCTTTTCTTTATGTCCTTTGCTCTAGGGGACATACTGGTGAAAATTTGCATGTGGGATATCTGAAATTCCCTTGCCTATGTCCTCCTCTAGGACTTTTATGGCTTTGAGACATATATTTAAGTATTTTATCCATGTTGAGTTTATTTTGGTGTATGGTATAAGTTGGTGATTGAGTTTCATTTTTTTGCATGTAGCTATACAGACAGACCTCTCAACAGCATTTGTTGAAGAGACTATTTTTTGCTCCATTTTATGTTCCTGTCCCCATCGTCAGATATTAATTGACCATAGAGACATGGGTTTATTTCTGGGCTCTGTATTCTCTTCCACTAGTATATGTGTCTGTTCTTATGCCAGTAGCAGACAGGTATTACACAGGCCTTGCAATATACTTTGATATCAGATATTATGATTCATCCTACTTTGTTCTTTCTCAAAATTGCTGAGGCTATTTGGTGTGATTTATGGTTCCATATACATTTTTTAATTGTTTGTTCTATATCTGTGAAATATGTCACTGTTATTTTAACAGGTAATTGTGTTAAATCTATAAATTGGCTTTGGGTGGTATGGGCATTTTGATAATGTTAATTCTTCCAATCTATGAACATGCTATACTCTTCCATTTATTTGTGTCTTCTTTAATTTATTTCTTCAATGTTGTGTAGTTTTCTCAGTACAGGTATTTCACCTCCTTGCTTAAGTTTATTCCTAGGTACTTTATTTTTATTGTTGCTGTAGCAAATCAGATTTATTTCCTAATTTCTCTTTATGATATTTCATTTTTGTTTTAGAAAAATGTCCTCAATTTCTGAATATTGACTTTGTATCCCACTGTGTTGCCAAATTCACTTATTGGGTCATGTAATGTATTGGTGGATTCTATAGGGTTTTCTAGGTACACTATCATGTCATCTGCAAACAGTAACAGTTTTACTTCCTCCTTTCCAGTATGGATGCCTTTTATTTCTTTTTCTTGTCTGATTGCTGTGGCTAGGACTTCCAATAATATGTTGAATAGAAGTGGTGAAAGTGAACACCTTTGTCTTGTTCCTGATCTTAGTGGGAAAGTTTTTAATTTTTGCCCATTGATGATAATGTCAGCTGTAGGTTTCTTGTATATGGCTTTTTTATGTTGAGATATGCTTCCTCTACTCCCATTTTGCTGAGTGTTTTATTATAAATGTGCTCTACCTTTTCAAATGCTTTTTCCATATTTATTAATATGATCATGTGATTTTTGTCTTTCCTTCTGTTTATGCGGTATATTATGTTTATTGATCTGAGAATATTGTACAATCCTTGCCTCCCTGGCATGAATCCCACTTGATCATGTTGTATGATCTTTTTAATGTATGGCTAGATGTGGTTTGCCAATATTTTGGTGAGAATTTTAGCATCTATGTTTGTCAGCAATATTGGCATGTAGTGTTCTTTTTTTGTTGTGTCTTTATCTGATTTACAGATTGGGATTATGGTGGCCTCATTAAATTAATTTAGGAGTCTTCCCTCTTCTTGGATTTTTTTGGAATAGTTTGAGAATATTAGGGATTAGCTCTCCCTTAAATGTTTTGTAAAATTATCCGGTGAAACCATCCAGTCTAAGTCTTTTATGTGCTGGGAGTTTTTTGATTACTGCTTTGATTTCACCAGCTGTTAGCAGTCTGTTCAGACTCTCTGCTTCTTCTTGATTCAGTTTTAGAAGGTTTTATTTTTCTAAAAATTTATCCATTTCACCCAGGTTTTCAAATTTCTTGGCATATAGTGGTTTGTAATTATTTTTATAGTCCTTTGTATTTATATGATATTCAATGCAATTTCTCATCTTTCATTATTTTATTTTATTTATTTGGGTCCTCTCTCTTTTTCTTATTAAGTGTCTGGTTAAAGGCTTATCTATTTTGTTCACCTTTTCAAAGAACCAGCTCCTGGATATTTTGATCCTTTGAGTGGTTATTTCAGTCTCTATGTCATTTAATTCTGCTTTGATCTTGGTTATTTTGTTCCTCATACTCACTCTGGTCTTTATATGTTGTTGTTCCTCCAATTCTTGCAGATGTAGGGTGAGGTTGTTTATTTTAAATGTTTCTATTTTCTGTAGGTAGGTCTGTATTGCTATGAAATTCCCTCTCAGGTGTACCTTTGCTGTATCCCCTAGTTTTTGGACTGTTGTGTGTTCATTTTCAATTGTTTCCAGAAACTTTTTAATTTGTTCAATGATCTCATTATTAACCAACTCATTGTTTATTAACATGGCATTCAGTCCCCATGAATTTGAAATTTTTTGAGTGTTATCTTTGAGGTTGGTTTCTAGTTTCAAGCCCTCTTGGTCCAAAAAAAATGCTTGATATAATTTTAATATTTTTGAATTTGGTGAAGTTCGATTTGTTTTCTATCATGTGGTCTATCTTTGACCACAAGAGCACATTCCATGTGCTCTTGTAAAGAATGTGTAATTTGCTTATTTGGGATGATAGGATATATATATACACACACACACATATATATGTTGAGTGCCGCGGTCCAGCCATGGCAGGGTCAAGGGGTCCCTCAGGGTGAAGGCAGGAGTCGGCGCGGAAATCAGGCTACTACACAGCTCATGGCAGGTGAAGCTCTGAATACGTTTATTAATTTCATAAGCAAGGTTTTATATTTTCTAAATTGGCAAAGCTTCTGTCTTGGTGATTATAGTTTATCATAGAAATGGAAAATCTATAACCCAGATATAAACTTTATTAATCTAACAACTCTTTTGACAATATAAATATTATCATGGAAACGAATATATTGGCCTTAGAGGTGATAAATAACTTAATTATATAAGTAAAGTTTAACAATGACCACACTCTGAGTTAACCCCCCTTATAATAATGATTCAATTTTTCTTCATGAGTGTGGCAAGTTCTTTTTCCATATGGTTAGTCCACTCTAAATAACATCTTTTGTTGCCTGTGATTAATCGTCTAAGGGTATGGTATAGGAACAGAGGGTATGGCAAATAATTCTGTTTGTAGTAATTATTCTATGATGCTTTTGATTGGAATGGTTAGGGGAAGTTTCTTACTTAGATTTATTAGTTATTGAAACATTCTAGGTAAGTACTAGTGGGCAAAAGGGAACACGGCATTACTCAGAACAAAAAATAAAAAGTGTTCCTATGGTTACTGAACATAGAAACGGCCATACACCAGAGGAAGGTTCAAGGGCACAAGCTCTTATTCATGCTTGGTCTCAGAGGAGCCTAATTCCAAATTCTGGGGGCCAAACAAAATATCTGTTTGCAATACTAGAATCACTGTTATGAAATTGAGAATTATCAGAACAGAAAGGGTTATGATTCCGAGAGTTAAAACAATGATCAAAAATAGTGTGGGGCACTTCATGCCACGTCCACCAGACCGAAGCTGCTTCCTTGAAGACTTACACCTTCCCATCTGACCTTGTCATGAAGGGAGGTTGGCCATGGACGTGGCAGTTGAGTGTGTGTGTATATATATGTATATACACACACACTTAACTGATATTATATATACACACATATATAACCTATCATAACCTATAAAACCTATACACATTTAACTGATATTTTATATATATAAAATATATACATGTTATATATACAGATATATTTTACACACAGCACATATACTATATACTATGCATTATATATTATGCATTATATATTACCACATATATATGTATATGCATATGTATATGTATAAAATTTCAGTTAAGTCTATTTTACCTAGGACATTGTTCAATGCCAAAATATCCTTATTGATATTTTGTTTGGAAGATCTATACATTGTTGACAATGGGTTTTAAAATTTCCTAGTAAATTGTGTTGCTATCTATATCTTTCTTTAAGTCCTCTAAGATTTTCCTTACATATTTGGGTGCTCCTATGTGGGGTGCATGTATGTTTATAATGTTTAAGTATTCTTGATGGATTCTTCCCTTGAGTATTATAAACTGTCTTTCTTTGTCTGTCTTTATGACCTTGTTTTGAGTCTATTTTTTTGGAAATCAGTATTGCTACCCAAGCTTTTATTCTTGTCCATTTTCTCTGAATATTTGTTGCCAGCCCTTCACTTTCAGTCTGTGTAGGTCTTTTATTCTGAGGTGGGTCTCTTATAGGCAGAATATATGCAGGTCATATTTTCTTATCCATTCACTTACCCTATGACTTTTGATTGGAACACTTAATCCATTTACATTTAAGGTTATTATTGATAGGTCCTTATTCATTGCCATTTTTCCTTTTCGTAACTGTGTTCTTCTCTCTTTCTCACTCTTTTTCTTCATCTTCTTAAAGCAGTCCCTTTAGCATATCTTGCAATGCTGGTTTGGTGAAGATGTATTCTTTTAGCCTTCTTTTGTCTTGGAAACTCCTTATTTCTCCTTCCATTTTAATTGAGAGCCTAGCTGGATAGAGTGTTCTTGGTTGTAGACCTTTGCTTTTGATCACTTGGAATATTTCTTGCCATTTCTTTCAGGCTTGTAGTGTTTCTGTTGAGAAGTCATCTGCTAGCTTTATCAGGGCTCCCTTGTATGTTACTTCCTGCTTCTCCCTTGTGCCATTATGATTCTCTCTTTGTGTTTGAATTTTGCCATTGTAATTATGATGTTCTTAGAGTGGGCCTCTTGAAGTTCATCTTGATTATGACCCTCTATGCTTCCTGAACTTTCATGACATTTCCCCTCTCCAGGTTAGGGATGTTTTCTGCTGTTATCTTTTTAAAGAGTGTTTCTATCTCTTGCTCCTTTTCTTCTCTTTCTTATATTCCTATGATTTGAATGTTATTACATTTCATGTTGTTCTGAAGCTCCCTTAATCTATCCTTACATTTTTTAGTCTTTTTTATGCTGTTGCTCTACCTGAGTATTTCTTCCTACCTTGTCTTCCAGCTCACTAATTCGGTCCACTGCTTCATCCATCATGCCTGTGATTCCTTTCAGTGTATTTTTTATTTAAGTTATTGTATTCTTCATTTCTTCCTGGTTCTTGTTTACAGTTTCCATTTCTTTTTTCATGCTGTTGTACTTCCCACTCAATTTCATGTAGTTGTCCCTGAGTTCCTTAGGCATTCTTACAACCACTTTTTATGCTGTGTCTGATAGTTTTCCTGCCTCCATTTCCTTTAGCACTTTTATTGGGGATTTTTTCTATTCCTTTTGATTGTGTGTTCTTTTGTTATCTCCCCATTTTAGGTGGCTTTGTTTGTTTTGGTTTTTTTTTTTCTTTGTTTCTGGATGTTTTTCTTTGCCTGCTATCTTTGTGGGGTGAACTTCTGTGGTACAAGTTCTGTGGGACTCAGTGGTGCTGACTCTTTGATCTCCTTGTCTGGGTGCTCTAAATTTGCCTTTTCTTCCATTTATGTTTGCTCTCATGTTGTACTTGGGCTTTACCAGTTGATGCCTCCTTTGTCAGTGGGTCCTCCCCTCCAGCAGGCTTGCTGGTAGTCACAACACCCACCTTGTCTTTTATGCTGTTGTGCAGGTGCTTGTTAACAAAGCAGTATTACCTGACAACCAAATGTACTTCAGTAAAAAGTGCAACCCCTACAACAACCAGCAATGTCAACTTAAATTTAACTAAAATTAGTAAAGGTGAAGAGAGATTATAGAAATTGTAAGATATGAGGAAAGAAATATGAGATGACCAAAAGAGGGGAAATTGCTATTGAGTGGTAAGAAGGAGAAGAATTGATAAGAGTTGAGATAGAACCAAGGCAAAGAAAGGGGGAGAACAAAATTTAAAACACATGTAAAACAGGAAAGAATGATGGAAACAATGGTGTAAAAAATGGGAAGAATGTACCATGAGGTTTGAAGTAAGATTGAAAAGGTACTAGACCATCGGGAGCCAAATTACAGAAAACCACAGCAGGGTCAATAGCAACAAAAGCTGAATGAAGTTTAATAAAGGTGGAATAGGAATAAGAATATTGTAGAAAATCAAAAAGTGAATATAAGATGTCTACAGTAAAGAAAAATGATTTTGGCAGGACGAGGGAGAGAAATTAATAAGAATAAGGAGTAAAGGCCCGGTTGAAAGAAGGGAGAAAATAAATGAGAAAGAAAACGATGAAATAAAATTACTCACTTAACTGAACAGGGGCAGTGGGGAAGGTGAAATGGAGCAAGGCCACAGGAGAAAATTCTATCGGGTATAAAGTACAAACAAATAGTGAGCAATAGGAGTTCTTTTGGAGAAGGAGAACAATAGCCACGGTATCTCATTCAACTAGCCACTGTTCATAGAAGGTGGAAAAATAATACAACTCTTATAAGAGGAAAAAAAATTGAGCTGACTTAAGAAAGAAGAGTGCTGGACTTCCTGCCAAGAGGAAGCATAAGTAAATACACTTTGTTTCCTTGCACAACCAAAAGAAGGACAGTAACAAATTCAAAAACAGAAAATAACCAGAACTGCCAGAAAATCCAACTGTATGGAAGTACAACAACCAAGGTGTTGAAGAAGAATCATTCATTTAGACTAGTAGAAGGGCCAGATACAGGCAGCCAGGGAACAGAGGATGCATGGCAAGGCAGTGGCTGGAAGACTGGGTGGGCAAGGCAGTGCCTGGAGAAGTGGGTGGTCCCACATTAGCATGTGGATAAACTGGGAGGAAAAACTGAGGAGCAAGAAAGACTATGCAATCCAGTGTTCCAATGTGGGAAAATAAAGCCTCAAAACCTCTGACTGTAAATTTAATGGGAGTTGCAGCAGTGGGAGAAACTCCCAGCGTGACAGGAGGATTTGTTGAGAGACCCACAGGGTCCTAGAATGTACACTAATCCACACACCTGGAATCAGCACCAGAAGGGCCCAATTTTATTGCAGGTGGTGGAGGAAATGATTGAAAGCTGGCTGAGAGCCAAGAAAGCAGTATTGTTCCCTGTCAGACCCCTCCTCCACATACGGCACCACAATGCAGCAATGTGGAGTGCCCACACTGGCAAATACCTAAGGTTCCACCCCTTGCAACATAACACACTCACTGAAACAAACAAACAAACAAAAATAGCCCAAATGAAAGGAGAGTTCAAAGCTCCAAAAACAGAACTAAGTGATGAAGTGATAGTCACCCTATCAGATGCAGAGTTAAAAACATTGGTAATCCAGATGCTTCCAGAAATGTTTGAGAATGGTTGCAAAATAGAGAAAAAAGTGAAGGCTATGAAAAGTGATATGAAGAAAAATGTACAGGGAACCAACATTGAAGGGAATGAAACCAGGATTCAAATAAACAATTTGGAGCAGAAAAAAAAAATATTCACCAGAAGAGAATGAAGAAACAAGAATTCAAAACAATGAGAAAAGGCTTAGGAATCTCTGGGACAATTTTAAATATTCCAACATCCAAATCATAGGAGTGCTGGAAGGAGAAGAAAAAGAGCAAGAAATTGAAAACTTATTTGAACAAATAATGAAGGAGGACTTCCCCAATCTGGCAAAGGAAATAGACTTCTAGGAAGATCAGGAAGCTCAGAAAGTCCCAAAGAAGTTGGATCCAAGGAAACCCATCAAGGCACATCATAATTACATTACCCAAAGTTAAAGATAAGTAGAGAATCTTAAAAGCAGCAAGAGAAAAGGAGACAGTTACCTACAAAGGAGTTTCTATAAGACTACCACCTGATTTCTCAAAAGAAACCTTACAGGCAAAAGGGGCTGGAAAGAAGTATGTGAAGTCATGAAAGGCAAGGATCTACATCCAAGATTACTCTTTCTAGCAAAGCTATCATTTAGAATGGAGGGCAGATAAAGTGCTTCCCAGGTAAGGTCAAGTTAAAGGAGTTCATCCTCACCCAGCTCTTTTTATGTGAAACCTTAGAGGGACTTATCTAAGAAAAAAAGGTGAAAAAAATATGAACAGTACAATGAAAACAAGCTCACAACTATCAACAACTGAATCTAAAAAAACCCCAAACAAACAATAATAAACTAAGCAAACAACTAGAACAGGATTAGAATCACAGAAATGTAGATCACATGGAGGATTATCAGTGGGGAGGGTGAGAATGGGCTAAATGGTACAGGGAATAAAAAGCATAAATTGTAGATACAAAATATATGGTGTGCGTAACAACAGTATGGGGAATAGAGAAGCCAAAGAACTTGTATATACTACCCATATATGTGAACTAAGTGGGGAGGGAATGCTGGTGGGAGCAGGAGTTGTAGAATGGAGGGGGATAAAGGGGAGAAAAATAACAGGACAACTGTAATGGCATAATCAATAAAATATATATATTTAAATATTTTATTTAGTTAGTTTTGGAGAGAGGGGAAGGGAAGGAGAAAGAGAGGGAGAAAAACATCAATGTGTGGTTGCCTCCCAGGTACCCCCTACTAGGGGCCCAACCTGGCCTGCAACCTGGGCATGTGCCCTGACTGGGATATGAACCAGCAACCCTTTGGTTCACAGGCCAGTGCTCATTCCACTGAGCTACACCAGCCAGGGCTTTAATAAAATATATTTTAAGCAGCACAATTTACAATAGCCAAGTGCTGGAAGCAACCTAAGT
>PVKM010028375.1:0-18344 GCA_004027735.1 Carollia perspicillata
CCTTTTCCCATTCTCTCTTACAGTACATTTCATCGGTGTCACCACTGTGCTAAGCCTTCTCTTATTAGGATAAGAAAAGACTTCCACTGGGCTAAGTCTAATACTCAGTTCTTAGCCCACATCTCAATACATGAGCAGCATTTGGCATAGTTGATCACATACTTTTCCTTGATAAACTTTCTTTATTTGGCTTACAGGACACCCCACTCTCGACTTTTCTTCTACCTCATTTTCTCTCAGTCTATAGGTTGCTTTTTTTATTTTTATTTTTGCCCCTGACCTCTCAATGTTGGTGGAGTCTTGAGTTCAGTCTTTAATTCTTTTCATATTTCTATATACTCACCCATAGTCATACCATCTAGTCCTATGTCTTTAAATAACATCAGTATGCTAATGGTTTCAAAACTACTATTTGTATTCAGATCTTATCCTTACCTCTGCACTGACCTATTTGAATTGCTTAATTCCACAATTTCATGGAGAACTGATAGACTTATATAGCTTTTCCCTATATGTAATTCTGTTCTGCCATTGCTCAGCCCCCAAACCTTGGAGTCATCCTTGAGACATCGTTTTCCTTTTCTCTTTGTTTCTAAACTGTATTGAATTCATTGGGGTGGTATTGGTTAGTACACTCATGTAGGTTGCAGGTGAACAATTCTATAACACATCGTCTGTATATTGTATTGTGTGTTCACCACCCAGAGCCAAGTCTCTTTCTGTCGTCATTTATGCCTCTTTACCCTCTTGTACCCCTTTCCATTCTCCTTTTTCTCTGGTAATCACCATACTTTTGTCTGTGCCTATGAAATGATTGTTTTTTTTGCTTATTCCTTTCATCTTTTTCACCCAGCTCTGTACACCCCCTCCCCTGTGTCAGCTGGCAGTCTGTTTTCTGTCTCTATGAGTCTGTTTCTATTTTATTTGTTTACTTCTTTTGTTCATTAGATTTCATATATAAGTGAAATCGTATGGTATTTGTCTTTCTCTGATTGATTTATTTCACTTAGCATAATAATCTCTAAGTCTATCCATGTTGTCATAAAAGATAAGATTTCCTTCTTTTTTATGGCCAAGTAGTATTTCATTGTGTAAATATACCATAGCTTTTTTAATCCACTCCTCTGCTGATGGACACACATTTTTTTCTCATACTCACATTCAATTTATCAGTAATTCTTACTGCACTTTCTTTTTTTTTCTCTTTTTTTAAATTTAGATTTTATTTACTTATCTTTAGAGGGGAAGGGAAGGAGAGAGGGAGAGAAATATCAATGTATGGTTGCTTCTCAAGCATCCCCTGCTGGGAACTGGCCTGCAACCCAGGCATGTGCCCTGACTGGGAATTGAACTGCGATCCTTTGGTTCACAGGCCTGCGCTCAATCCACTGAGCTACACCAGCCAGGGCTGTACTTTCAAATTATATCCTGTTTCTGGCCACTTCTCACCACTTCCATTGTTATCACTCTGGCCTAAGTCACCAGTATTTTGGCCTGGATTAGTGGTGGTCCCCTGCTGTCTCCTCTCCCCTATATAGCTTAATCAAGCATTTTGAGTGATTAACTTATCACCTAAGTCAGTTCTCGTCAATCCTCTCTGCTCAAATACTCCTGTAGCTCTCTTTGCCACTCAGAGTAAGAGCCAATTCCTGGGAAATGGCCAGTAACTCCCATCATGACTTGGCCCAGCATTTTCTTCCCAGGGTGGCTCCTCTTTCCTTTTCCCCTATTCTGCTGCAGCCACTCTGGCTTCTGCCTCTTGGCTTTTGCACTGGCATTTCCAGAGGGAATTTTTGTCCCAAATATGGACATGGCTGCACCCTTATCTTGTTGTAGTCTGTATCCTGTCAGTGAGGACTTCCATGGCAACTTTTCCTTTGTTCTTTATTTTTTTCATAGCATCTTAACATTACCACCTAATATTCTATGTAGGATATTATTATATTATTAGGATATTATTATGCTATCTAGTATACTCATTAATAATTCAGTTATCAATGGAAAGAATGTATTCTTTCCCAACTTACTGTCTCATTTAGTGTCTAAATTAGTGCTGACTTATTATATCAGTTATATATTATAGTAACACTATAGATATTTTAATTTCAGTGTTTGATGATGCTTCAAGTAGTACTTGAAAATTGCCTTTGTGATTATTACTTTATTTTAAAATCTTACACAGAATAATTTCACATTTGTAATTAATTAATGAGACTGAGAAATTTTATCATGAGTCAACATCAAGAAAGTGAAGTGGAAAATTGAGGATATTATACTGATAGGCTGGGCCAAAAATGCATTTGCCTGAATTAAGCCATTGAAACAATTTACTGTTTGGGGTTGAGTGATTGACTGCCATTCACTGTCCCATTTCCTCATTTCCTACTCTTACTACAGATTTAGACTTGATCAAATAAGGTAAGTGAAGAAATTGACCATTATACAATTAAAAAACAAAATACGATGATCAGAAAGATTGCATTGGGCGGTGCTGGTGTATCTGAGTGTTTCACAGATAGAAATTATTTAACAATTTAGAAAGGCAGAAGGGCTTTGTAGGCAAAACATACAGCATTGTTGGAAGGCTTTCTCTGGACAAGAGAAATGGCAGTGAGAATGCAGAGGTGGTTCTGGGGAAGGAGAAGTTGAAAGGAGAAAGGGTTGAATAAGAAAGAACGAATATTACGTTAACAGGTCTTCTGGTTGATTCCTCTATGCCCTATTTCCAGAGGTATCATCTGAATTTTAAGCAGAGGATCAGAAAAAGGAAGCCAAGAGGGAAGTATAAATTCCATGAGGGAAAATGGAAATCAATGCATTGTTATAATAAACAGTAAAATAGTAATTGCTACAAATTACTTATTAGGCCATTATAGGTAGCGTGCTTTAGGCTTTACACCTGTTTTGTTTTTTGATGCTTGTGACAACCTAAAGAGAGTGCAGCTATGATCTTCATCTCCATTTTACTGAAGAGGGAGTACGGGTGGTACTGGCAGACCCAGGTATTAACTCGAGTCTCTCAATCCAGAGCTCTTAACCATGGCCCCCAGTATTTTCCCAAGAGCCTCCCCTTGCTAGATCTGAAGACTTCTGGGCCGCATGTCAGAGGTGCTGAATCAGAATCTCCAAGAATGGAGCCTAATAGTCTGCATTTTAAATGAGCATGGTTCTTATGCCCAGTAGAATTTGAGAATCCCTGAACTACCCAATACTGCCTCTCTAGAATTACATATGTTCATAAGATTCACAGAGCTCCTGAACAAAGAGTTGCCCTTGTTTCCAAATGTAGTTATTGATTCTGTTTCATGGGGCTAGACTCGGCTTGCCTGTTGTTCAAGGTATTCAAGGACTTTTTCCCACATGGTTTCTTGGGCCTTTCTATATATGCCTAACATGTGCCTCTGATAGACTTGCACCCAGGTCAGAAACATTTTTATCCTTTCTTTGCCTGGCCCCTACTAGGGCTTTTCTTCCATAGAAGTAAGTGGCCTTGCTTAGTTTGACAGCAGGGGGAAATGCACTGTCCCCAAATATCCACCAGCTGCTTCCCTCAGTCTCCAACCTTCTGAGCTTTCTGATATGTCATTCTAGAGTGCACAGGCCAACTGTCTGAGTGAAGGTGTTGTGGAAGGTATAGTAATCGAATAAAAGGAAGAAATGTTTAACCAAAAGAGATCTTCATCAATAGGATACTATGCTTTGGGAGGTAGTGAGTCCCTCACCAGTGGACATAATCAGACAGAGTCCAGTCTGGATGCCTAATTGTCAGGGATACTATACAAGAAACTGGATTTGACTTTGTCCTTATTAAAGTAAACTAAATGCTTAATTTCTGACAGGTAAAAATTATGAAAAAACAATCCTTTTAGAATGCTGTCTAGATTTTGATTCGTAGGGGGCAGTTTAATGCTTTTTCTTGCTATTTTATTATGTCAAAAGTGCTTTCCTAGCCAAACAAAGTGTCCACGTCCAGTGAGTTCAGATCTATGGTGTTAAGGTAGCCCTGCAGGCTCTGCTGACAGTTAACCCTCGTGATCTTGAATATTCACCTTCCTTCCCCTCTCCCACCCTGTATGTTCCAGTGGCAGAACTGGGGGCTGGGAGACCCGCATGACTCACTCTCCTTGCCTCGTGCAAGTGTTCACTGCTCCCAGCTGGGCATTTAGGTTAATTGGACATGAATGACAACGATGTGAGTGAACTTATCATAGTTAATGCACCTATTAAGAATACATTTCCATGCAGCATCTGTACATAATTTGGATAAGGAAGCATAAAGCCTGAAATATATCCTTCCTTAATTATTTTTCAAGCAGAAATGGAGAGCATCTGAGATTAATTTGGAATTTTCGCTGTGATCCTGTCAATTGGGAATAAGAGACTCATCTTGAACCCACACTTAAGATTTATTGTGACACATGGCTCAGGTGTGTTTGACTCAGACATTTTTTTTTTGAAATGAAAGTGGGACGAGAGCAAAAGCCAGAGGTGGGTGAGTCACCAAGCCAAGAAATCAGAGAATTAAAAAAAACCTAAAAGCATAGAATTGCAGACAAAATGTGAAAAATGGAAACAGGGAATAGAGAGTCTCCAAGTAAATTTTACACGACTTCGGAGATGACTTAACAGTCATGCTCTGGTTTGGGTCAGTCGGGTTTCAGCTGGAGAGTAAAAGCAATAAACTATAAAAACCACTGCCTATTTATTAAACCCTTGCTATGTGTGCAGTATCATACTGATATTGGATTCTATATTCTATACTGATGTACATTCTATATTACATTTACTCCTTACAGTCAAGCTTTAAGGAATATAATGGGACATGCTGATCTCCAGTACAGGGAAGTTTAGATGAGGAAACAGACTCAGAGAGGTTAATGAACTTGCTGAAGGTCGAACAGCAGGCAGTTTTAGAGCTGGGATTCAAATATGGATGTATCAGACTACAGGCCCATTTTAAAAATGATCATGGTACCCATTCTCCCTTTGTTATGGTTAGTTCTGGGTCTCAGGTTTCAATAAGGGATGCAGACAAACTGAAGCCTGTTCAGAAGAGAGTGACCTCAGTAACAGAGTTTTATGTCATTCCATATGAGGAAGGATCAAAGGCCCTGGGGAGGACAGACCAGTCAGGGGAAAGGTGAGAGATATCCTATAGTATTTAAAAATATATGTATGGGGAATCTGAATTCACATGATGTAGGACCAGGGTCTACTGGGAAAATTTGTTCTAACTGGTGGGCGTGGATTCCTTTTCACGGGGTTATTTGGAGAAGATGTGGGGCAGCCCCTTGGCCGGGCTCTCGTGGAGAAGATTGGATTGGAGGTCTAGACTACATGTGTTTGTGGTCCCTTCCAAAAATTAACCACATTAATCTAGGCAATAAGATTGTAAGCAAGTTTTAAATCATGTTCATCCTGTGACACATCATTTTCATATACTACATGTATAAAAGAAAGTTTTGTGTTTTTTTTACTGTCTGTCTTTACAACCAGAAAACAGCTACTTGGAGAATAGAAACCTGTTTGTCTCTAATTCCTCGTTCACTCCAGATCTCTTGCCTGGCAAACAACACACACTGAAATGCTTATTGAATGATTCAGTGAATGGTATGTGAGAATACATTGTCAGGCCCTACATCCTAGCAATGAGATATGTTTTAGAAATCTTTTTGAAGAGATTTGTCTAACGTTTTCTGTTAGGTAGTCTTTCCTTATTGATAAACAAATAGAGAGGCTTTAACTGGAATAGCACTAATCATTATCATGGGACTTAGAGTAACTCATAATTTCAAATAACAAGGATTTCTAAATCAAGTATTTTCAACCTTATGGACCCTGAAGGAGATTGCTCAGTCTCCAGCACTTTTGGCCCTGTGAGCAAGCCTGGGTGGGAGGGGGCAGTGTGGTCAATGTAATACCTTATTTGGGGCCTCCTTCTCACTTCCAGAGTGAGGCTAGCTTTAGGCTCTTTATAAAAATGTTTATTTGATCCTAAGACTGGAATGGACCATGGCAAAATTGGGAAGTCAATGAAGTTTGACTTCAATGTCTTCCAGCTGAACTTTTAACATCATTTTCTCCTTACACTGCCTGGAATTCTGCCCATCAGTTTTCATTTTTAAAGTTATGGCATCAGGGACTGATGTGGGCGAGAGAGTGGGGTTTAGGGTGGATTTCCTGATGTCCCCAAATCTCATCATTCTAAGGACTGGTCTGGTCCTTACATAGAATTATTGTAATCACTTAGAGTAAATATAGGGAACAAATCTCCCCATCACAGAATCTTAGGATGTTAGAGTTTCTAGGGAATTGAGTGACTGCCCAGTCTAACTCCACCAAGGGTAAGGGTCCTGCCTCTGCCAGAGGTTCATGGGAGTGGAAATATAGGTGAGTCTTCTTTTAATCCTGTGCTTGTATTATTACATAACACAATCACTTTCAAAGGTTCTTAATTAAAGTAGATATTTCTTTAGTTACTTCCGTTCTGAACATGATGAAACCACAGCTCTCGTGGCTCAGATGTTTGGTTCTTTTGAAGGGTGGTGAGGACGTGGCATCTAATTTCTTCCATCATCTGACTGTCTTCAGGTCTCGTTTCATAGCTACCTTAGAGGCGTGTGTTCTTCTTTGACCAGAGCGTGACTTTCTTGCAGGAAGGTCATGGGCTCCTATAATTGCTGACCCCATCCACTGGCTTCAGAATTGAATTACCGATAAGGCAAAAAGCACAACAAATATTAATAGGAAATGTTACAAATACTTGGAAGTCAGGATCATGATCCCTCTATACTTGCTCCCTGCAATTCACATCCTCCTGACTTCTGTCCCATGAAACAGAAAGAAATGAGGTCCACAGACTGTGGCCAGAATTGTAGTCAGGAGTTCAAAGTGCCCGCTTACATAATGCGACTCTGAGTAAATTTCTTCCCCAATAACTCCAGGGTTTTTCTTTGTTAACAAAAGCTGTTGACTTAGCGTTACCTCCAGGTATGATTGGGCATAATAACCAATGCCTACTAATAAAGTCTTTTGAGAGGTGTTAGAGGCTTTATATTATAAATATCAATTGATGATGTAGACTTCTTGGATCCTATGTGGATGGGCACTTTATTTAATAATCAGGACCATTTTATGTTCAGTTTCCTTTCTTTACACTTTCTTTTTGTGTGTTTTCTTACTCGGTTCCTTCTTCTTAACTTTGCTTCACTCAGTGTAGTAAAGCCTACAGCCTCAAAACTGGGAGAAAGGGTTTTTCATGGTTACCTCCTCAGCAATTATTGCAGAATGTTTTTAAAACTTTCAAATTGCATGCCTTTAGACAAGAGTATGTATATCACCCGTTTACCATATCTGCCCCCAATCCCTGCTGTGCTACAGCAGAACGACTTCTCTTATTTGTATAAGTGATAAAGAGTCTATAAGTTTTTAAGTTTGGGACCACACATGGCAAGAGGCAACCATATTGGACAGCATCTCTCTAGAAAGAGAACCACATACATTTTGCTATGTATAAACATCAGTATAACAGCATATGTGTAGAGAAATGAGCACTTTGAATCCCAGCTCCGGCTCTTACTACAGGGGACTTTAAGGCAGTTACTTTACTTCTCTGAACCTTGGATTTCTCATGCATAAAATAGAAGCCCGAAATAAATGCCTAGAGAGTTGTTTCGAGGTTTTAATAAGAATGTATGTCAAGTGTTTTGCAGGTTCTTGACAAGTAACTATCAGTATCATTATGTCCCACTGGGGAGTTTGGGTAAAAAAATTTTCTTTTTCTTTTTGTGGGGAGAGAGACAGAGAGACAGAGAGAGAGAGAGAGAGAGAGAGAGAGAGAGAGAGAGAGAGAGAGAGAGAGAGAGAGAGAGAGAGAGAGAGAGAGAGAGAGAGAGATGGAGAGAGAGAGAAATTTTTTGTTCTCCTCATTTATGCATTCATTGGTTGTTTCTTATATGTGCCATGACAAGGGATTGAATGTGCAATCTTGGTTTATCAGGGTGATGCTCTAACCAACTGAGCTACCCATCCAGGGCTGTATAAAGTTTTTAAGTAATCCCTTCAGTAAGGGCTAGATAAGAACTATCGGGTAGTGGGGATGAGGCACAAGCTTCCGTTTGGTGTTGGTCTGGTTCCTCTTTTTTGAGGTTTTTTACATCCCATTCAGTGTCCTATGTCTGCATTTTGATCGCTCCCTTCCTTCATTACTTCCTGGCTGTTATTTTGATGTTTCACCTTTCAAGTTCTTGACATCTGCCACTTAGACTCTTTGTAATCAATCCTGCTTTTCACCCCCCAGTTCTATTTGTGACTCGCTGTCTAGGCCTGATGCAGGCTTTCCGCTTCCCTTGCACTGGCCCCAGGTTTGTTCTCGCTCTTCCCCAGAAAACAAACTGGGAGCTACAACCCTGCCCACTGAGTGCATGAGAAGTGTGGGCTTTCTAAAGACAGGCGCTTTTCAGTCCCTGTACCTCAACCTGACAGTGAAATCCTGATGGGATTTAATTTGGTAGCTAAGGTGAACTAGTTTAAGTGCTGTGTGAATGTAAAATGGCATGGTTTAATTCAGACACACAAAAAGTCAATACAACTTAGTGTTTAACTAAGTTAAACACCTAGTTTGGTGGTACATGGAACTTGCTCGATGAGGAACACCAAATGTAAGAGAAACAGTAGGGTTGTTGACTGTTTAGAGTTTCTGGAGGATTGGGCCAGTCCTTAGGCCTCTTTGCTTGAAATGCTGCCCCGGGCCTGGACGAAGGTGGGAATGCAGAGCAGAGAATCTGGGAAGGGAACTTCCTGATGCTGAGTGATTATGAGAGTGCTAGTTATACTAAATTGCTACGGTTTGCTGTTTTTTTTTTTTTTAATGTAAAAGTTTAAACTCCAAGAAGCTTTCCAATCCAATCTTAAATGAATGGCTCAGAAAGTACCACATAAAGTAAACATGGCTATTTTCTTCTGAAAATTCAGATCACAAGATACCAATAAATGCCACTTTGGTGAACATGTGTCCATGATGTAACTCCTCAGCCATGCGGAGAGCTTGTAGACAAATTACTTGTCCTATTTTTGTGGGTCCTAAAGACAAAGAAACAGTCAAACATCTGATCTTTGAACAAATGCCTCCTAAAATAGAGCTGTCCTAATCATTGGCAGCATTAGGCCTGCTAGTTATGCGCTTTGGAGAAACACAGATGGCTCGGAGTTGCACAGGGCGAGTTTATCCGCAGTAACGGCAGAGAGGGTACCAATCAGGACGGGACCGGCTATTTTCTGCTGTGCTGCCTGGAGTCTCGACCTTTCCCCAGTTTTAAGACCCGGCATAATTCCTGCCTCTTCAACAGCTTTCCCTTAAATCCATTCTTTCTTCTTTGGTTTCCTCTCTACGTTTTTTCCTCTTTTATATTTCAGACTATAGAATGAATTTGGCAAGAATCATGCACAACCCTGAGCCAGCTCCTCTCTAGTTCCTGACCAGCTCATAAAATGTGTGTTATTTAAGGCTTCTTATGGTCCTGTTTTATTTTCCAATGAAATTGGAAGCTCCTTGAGGAAAGAGACTATTCCTTATGCCACTCTACCTCCGAGCCCTGTCCGGAGCGGGTGTGTTGATTATGTTTTCCCCAGAGGCCGACTCTGGGGAAACGCCGGCTGCTGCGTTGAGAGACAGGCCGGCCCAGCGTTTCAGCCACTGCAGCCCCTTCAGCGTCAGTGGTCCTCAGTTAACTGGACTCTGTGTGCGTCGGGAGCGAGGGACCCCTTCTAGCGTCTCAGGTTACTTACGGAAGTTATGTACCTAACTTTCAAAGTATAATATCAATGAATAACATAGCAAAATATTTCCAGTTGTGATTTGTACCCTTGATTTTTATGAAGCATTTTATTTGTTTATGTCTTGTGTACTCAGGGACTGAAAGAGAAAAGGGTATGGATGGAAGAACAGAACTACCAGCAACCCCACCACACACACACCGTGCATACCACACATGCATGCAGATGCCACACACCACATACATGTGTGTACCACACACACTACATGCAACACACACCACACACCACACACATGCACACACATACAAAATTCAAAATTCTTGTGACACTTTTGGGGGCCCTGTTTTACATTGTATTGGAAAATATTTACACAACTGAATTTTTGTTGTCAGATCAGAGATTTGTCTTATGTTTCTTGTGCTCTCCCATAATATCCTTTAAAAAGTATTTGTTGGATAAATGTGGCATCGTTATATATTTAAATGGCAATAAGTATATCATTTTTTTCTTTTCAGTCGCCCAGGAAATTTTTCCTTAAGTACTATGCACTCAGTGAATATGCTGGAATTTCATCACTCTCTTCAAGACCATACTCAAATTTTCCACTTTGATTTTTCACAGTTTACTGTGCCTTTTAAATTATGGGAAACTAGAGGCCATTAGGTGCGACCACTCCCAAGTCCCCTTTCTTCCCGTTCTATAAACATTTAGTGAGTGGTTTCCAGTCTCTTTGCTGCATTTGCCATTGCTATTTAGTTCCTTCTCATGTGACTTTCTGTCCCCTGACTCCATAGGTGGCTTGAACCTTGTGCCCTCCTGGCACTTCTCATGCTCCTGTGTCCGTGGTGGGCATATTTTTCCTTTGCTTCTTCTAAATACTGACATTTTTCTGGAGATTTGCCTTGTACACCTCTGCTAACAATGAACTCTTCCCTGGTTGATCTCTTCATACTCTTACTACTAACTATCCCCAAACCCGTGCTGTGACCCGCGAATAGGTATTTCTAAGGTAGATGTCTCTGCCTGAGGCTCAGAACCTCACATAAAAACATCCTGCCGCTCCGCTATTCCCATGAGGAGGGCCTGTGCCTTACTTTTCCATGCTCCTGAGGCACTCGTAGGATGCTCTGAAATTGCGTGATTTTTCTCACACTTTTGTAACCCACCTTCGTGTTTACAAACAAGAAAATAAAACTTTGAGAATGTGTGACTTCAAGGTCAAGATGCTTGTGATAGTTTTCGAATTTGTAACTGATGACTTATCCGGTGCAGAGCCGTGGATGCCCTCCTCTCCAGATTTCCTGATCCGTGAACATCCTTCCCTGTGTCCATGGGAGTACAAACAACTGTCCTCTCTGCTGATGGGCTGACAGTGAATGCAGGCTCCCTCATGCAGAGCTTGCCTTCTGAGACCGCACCGCTGGACCACTGTAGGATTAAAACTAACACTTTAGGCCAAGGGATAAACTGGCTTTGGGGAAAGGTAGTGTCAGTTTGGCTTAGGTTTGCAAAGAATGCAACATTCTGATCATACAGGGAATATAGGGGCTCAGAAAGACCATGTATAGTATCTAATTTATCTCCTCATTCTCAGATATTGGCAAAACTAGGGTTATGTTGCTCTGTAAAGAGATTTCCTTACATTTTCATGGAATAGCTTTATGTTCTTTAATGATATCATGTTTAGTGGATCATCATTTGGAGTAATATTTTGGGTAGCTGGGCCTATGCTTCCGGGAAGACTTAAAGTTCTAGGACTTTCTAGCACCACATATCACTGGTTTAACACTTTCAGAATCCATATTCATTGTATTTTCCAGAGCCTCCACAGAATAAACATCCATACAGTAGGGTTTATGACATCCCCACAACCCGTGGACAGTGACACTCTGTAATGTGGTAGAATATGGGTGACTCTTCTGTATTTCGAAGTTAACATTCAGTGTTCAGAGTAGTTACACTGGTTTCTGACAACTCTTCAAGGACCGACTGCACGTCTCTGTTGTTACTCTGGAGCAGGGAGTATACTTTCTTTGTTAAAAGGGAGATTCAAAGTAGTCATGGTGTATGTCAGCAACACGATTGCTGAGTTTAGGCTTCCTGCATGCGTTCTCAGATGGACGGCTACACAGCACTGCCAAAGGCAGAGCTTTGGGCCCCTGTGTGAGAGAGTCTGAGTGCCTGGGAGCAGTAGACAGATGTCAGAGGCACTTTGTTCAGAGACTTAGTAAAATGAGTAAAATGAGTAATTTTCAAAAAGCTATTACCCCCTGTGTAAAGACAAAGGAGTTTTGCATTATGATTTTCTTTCTTAACTGAGGAGGATAAAGAAGCCTTTTTTGTCTAGTTAAAATCTCATTTCATACTAATTTGATATGAGGAAATTATTTTTCTGGAGACCTCAGTAATCTTTAGTATATGTGACAATGACCTGGCTGGCAATACTGAGACTAACCTGTCGTACTAATTCTACACATTTACGTACCACATTGCAGTTTTCATTTTCACTGAACATGCAATACTGAACTTTACCCTCAATGTTAATGAAATGATATCAAGACCATCTTACTTTTTGAGAGGTTAGCAGTAGTTTATTTTCTTTAATTTGGATCATTATTATTATAGCAATTTATAACTCTAAATTAGTATCTTGATGTTAAGGTAATGGTAATGTTGGATTATTGAACTATAGTTTTAAAAGAACTGACAGTTTATTGCTCTTTCATTTGTGGTATGTCTCATGCGATTTCAAGTAATTAGCAAACTTATTAGAAGGCCTAGTAATGACAGGCTTTTGAACAATAATCTCTTACTCCATGAGAAGATAAGAGACTACCTTTTTAAGATAGTCATAAAATAGTTCTATTACATTGCAAGAGTCTTGTGTCCTGCTGAATTAGATACATTAATTCTCTGTGAAGCAGAATAACACTTCTTGGCTATTTTCTAGATTTAACCAATTAATTGTTATGAAATGGAGAACTGTAAAATGAAAAAAAAAAAAGAACTCCTGAATCTTCAATAGGTACTGAGTTCATACTGTTCTCAGACCTCTTTTTAGCATCTAGTTTTTTATGGCAACCTACTGAAGATATTACATGAAAAAAATCTTGGTTGGTAAATAAAATAAACACGGTTGTTTTTTGTACTTTTTCATCGGATCAAAGAATCGAGGCCAAACGAAACATTTATTTCATAAACCTTTAGGCACACTAAGTATTTGTAAGTACAACTTTTTTTAGTAATATTTATTAGGCTCAGGCCAATAGTTATGTGTGTGTTCTTGCCAATGGAATTGAACGAGTCTAAACTTTTATTTCCGATGTATATCGTAACTCACTAGGAGAAATCGCGTAGGCCATGGATTGGTGTAACCTGGTTGAAAATGACACACAGTAGAAGTTGTTTATTGAAGTGTTTTGTGCTGAGGATGTTGCCTGCTTTATCTTGGTTGACGACTAGGTGGTTTATCGTTATTCTTGTTTTATCTAGGAGAACATGAAGGCTCTAAGCTAAGTCTATAAACTACTGCAAGTGCTTACACTTAGACCTGGCACCTAGTTCAGCCTCTGGCAGCGTGAGTGCTCAGTGAATATTTGATGAAGGAAAGATATGTAATACGCTCAAGTACAAACCAGTACAAAGAGGCACAGGCAAATTTTAACCTTACATCTTGAATTTCTCTACACTCTTACTCTTCTACTCTGCCTCTTACATACCTGAGTTTTGGGGAGTATTTTTCCCTTTAGGAAAAAAAAAAACCTGTAGCATTTTTTATTCAAATGTCCAAACTTTTATTTGGAGATTGTTTACCTTTAAGTGGATACGGTGGCTGCAAAGCCAAGGGGCTCTTTGTGTGTTCTGTCTCTTTAGTTCATCACCACTAATTTGCCAGAGTGCATTCATCTAATCAAATTTATTTTTCTTTTTCTTATCAGTAATAGAGTTGATACAGAAAGGTGTTTTGAAGTTCCCACTTATAACTTCTGTAACATTGTGTCAGTATTTTAGGGTCCCCAAAGCATGTCTTTGAGGACACAGAAGTCTTTCGTAGTTTCTGATGATGGATCTTAAAAGAATAGTAGGACTTGGCAAAAGCAAGACTTTTTTTAAAATCACTTAAACTATTTTATGCCACTGTCTGAGAGACAGATAATTTTATTGAGAGTAAATTACAATAGACTTCATAGAGAAGAGCTTTTGCTCTTGAATTTCTTTAGAAGTAAAAAGAAAGTAAAAATTTTGACTTCAGAAGTGTAATTGTATTTTTGACTCTTGTGATAGTTGACATACAGAGAAACTAGAGATTTTAAATGTTTCTTAAGACTAGAAAGTAACACACAAATCAAGCAATTTCTCCAAGACTATTAAATTTAACATGACAATAAAAAGAATTCAGGGCCTTTATTGGGTACTAGGAGGAAGGGCTTTATAAAATGTATTTCTTTAGTAAATATTTATTGAGTGTCCACTGTGAGCCAGCCACCATTCTCGACCAAGGTGCTTGGAGCACAGTGGTGAATGAGACAGAAAAGGCTCCCCCCATGGAGCTGAGACGCTAGTGGTAGGAGTCAGGAAATAGGCAAACAAGTATGTTATTATTGCTATTGATGTTCTTTGGATGGAAATAAACTAGATGTTAAGCTATGTGTTATATCCAGAAAATCCTCTCTAAAAATATTTAATTTGAACAGAAATCTAAAGAATAAAGGGAAAGTTTCAGGCAGAGGAACTAAATGTTCTAAAGGATTTGAGGACTTAAGTTTGGCATTTTTAGAAACAAGGTATGAGTGGGAGGGAGAAGGATAAGCGATGTAATGCGGAAGTAGAATGAGTCAGGCCACTAGTAGCCTACTAGGTCCTGGTAAGAAGATGGGATTTTGTTCTGATAACAGTATATTGGTTGTGCATTGGAAACTTTTAAGTGGTGCAGTGGTAAGATTGGCATGTAAGAAGAAAATGATGGCTGTCTATATTTTGGGGAGAAAAATGCTATGGTGGAAGAGTGGAAGCCGGGAGATCCAATAAAAGGTCATTGTGTAGCAAAGTTCAGGCTTGGACAAGAATGGAGACAGGAAAAATGGATGGATTTGATGTGCATTTAAGATGCTGAGCATAGGATGTGCTGAAAGTTTAGAAATGGGGTCAGTGAAAGGGAGAAATCAGAAGTGACTTCTCAATTTTTTAATTTTTTTATTTTAATTGTTGTTCAAGTACAGTTTTCTGCCTTTTACCCCCATCCCAGCCCACCCCCCAGCCCTCCCCACCTCCCTCCCATTTCCATCCCCCGTTGTTATTGTCTGTGTGTCCTTTGTACTTGTTCCTGCAAACCCTTCCCCTTTCCCCCTGAAATTTCCTCCCCTCTCCCCTGACTTGTAAAGTTTTTGCTTGGCTGGGTAGTGGCACAATAAAGAACGGGACAGGAATAGTCAGCTGAGGAGAAGGAAGGAAATGCATCGACCTAGCTTTTAAACTTGAGATATTGATTAGCCATCTAATTAAAGATGCCCAATTCTCAATTGCATATGAAAGTCTGGCTCAGGTAAGATGTCAGGGTTGGAGGAAAATGTTGTGAATTAACAGCGAGGAGATCAAATTAATGCCAAGAGTCTGGATGAGACCATCTGGGGAGCAAGGGTGAACAGAGGCTCCAGCACAGCTCTGAGACACTGAGATGGCCATTCAGTGGTCAGCTGGGAGAGGAAGCCTCAGCAGGGCGCCCTCAGACTGAGAGGCCAGTAAGGAGAAGAAGGCTAGCAGAGTGGTCAGTTCCTTACTCCCAGAAGAGAGAATGGTGTTTCAAAAAGAAGGGTGTGCTCAGTTGTGTTTATGTTAGAGGCCAAGGACAAGGAGGACAGTGAAGTTATCTGTAGCACAGGAGTTAGCTTCTGTGCTATTTTTTGAACTGTGTGTTGATAGTATGCCGTTTTCAGCTTTGCATTGGATGAGTATTAGAAAGTACTCATGGTATTCATATAATATTTTAAAGGTAGTAACGATTGGTCATTCTTTTAAAAGTATAGGTGTTACTGAGGTAATATACAGGGGTGAGCAAAAGTAAGTTTACAGTCGTTCATATGGAAAAGGACATGCAGGTTGTGATTATTGTGCTAGCTTTATTAACTGAAAAGAACATCACAGGGGCACAGTGCGCTTCGGTACAGTCTTGTAAGTGCTCAAATTGCCAGTCTTCATTACTTACACATTCTCGTAGTCTTTGGAAATCAGCCAACAGACCTGACTTTCAGTGACCTGGTTGGGTTAGCCCCACTGACCCTGAGGTGGCTGAATTCAAACCTAGTTTGGCTACCTCCGTATATTTCACAACTCCCATAGTTGAGCTAGAATTTTTTAATTGATTTATTTTGTAGATTTAATAGGTTTTCAAGAGGCTGGGTTCCTATAGTACCACACCAGAAAAACACAGGTTCTTAAATGTTAGTGTCCCATGGCTCAATCAGTAGGTTGCAATGAAAGAGCTTAATTGCAGGGCTGCAGAGCTGGCAGCCCTATCCACAGTCATAGACAGGTAAAGTCATAGTTACACTGTATTTGATAGAAGGTGTACTGTTATCCTAGTCATGTGCAAGAAATAAAGAAAAGATGCCTATTCATGAAACTATTAAAAAAGCAGACCCATTCTCAGAAACAGTGACAGAGCAGATCCGTGGCAGGAGGTCTGACTATGGAATCATCATCATTAATGGTCGTGGTCTAACCATTTCAAATGATCTCTCCATGCTGTGGGAGACACAAAATAACAAGACTGTGCAGACCCAAGATATTGAACATCTCATCAGTGTGGCACCTTCAATTCCACCTTAAATCTCATTCTGTTTATTCTGCTCTTATGTGAGAAAAATAATCAGTTTTTATAGGCCAATACATGTGCTTTCTCTAATGGCCTTTTGAGAAAGTCAAGGTTTTTTTACTCTAATCACATGCCTTCTACTCAGTGTTAAGTCTCGTTCTATTTATTCTGATCTTATCTGAGAAAAGTGATTTTCACAGGCCAAGTACATACACTTTCTTCAAATGAGTTTCTGAGAAAAATCAAGGTGTTTGCACTGTAATCACATGGTTTATGTCTGTCTATGATAGGAGTGCCATGTATTTGTTTTGCCACATTTAGCAAGTGATAATAAATATTTGAGAATGTTTTTAAATTTCAAAGGTGGAAAATAGAATTGAAAATTATTTTAAAAAGTGAAATTGAAGAATTAAAACTTGGAAAACAAGTTTGGCAGCATTCAAATAATTCTACTTAGGAAATTTACAAAATTGTTGGGAAAACTATCAGTTAAATAGACACATGTAGGCATATATTTTATAAAGATGATGGAAGATTATATTTGCAGGGATCACTTCTATAGTTTGTTATAGAGATCATGGGAAAGTGGCCAGCAGCTCCTTCAAAGAAAACCTAACATATTTGTCAACTAGAAACTGGTAATCACATTCACAACCCCAATTTCCATACTGGCTGGCTAATTTAATTACAAACTGGATTAAATCTTGATTCTTCAGTGGTGAAAACAAAGGAATGATAGTGGTCGTTTACTTGAAAATCTAGTAATTGTTCAGAAATTAATGGATACCAATGAAAGTCATGAAATGAAAGACATTGGCTCATATAATGTTATATGTCAATCATATCTCAATCTTTAAAAAAGCTAAGACATCCATTGTCAGTTGCAATCAGGGGAACGCAAATCAGCACCAAGAATGGATACTCACTAGAATGCCAAAATGTAGAAGCCTTTCTATAGTAAATGTTGGCAAGTAGATGGAGTGATGGAAACTCCTACACTGCTGCTAATGGGACAGCTGCTTTGTCAAAGCAATTCCATATTACCCTGTAAAGTTAAACACATGCATGCCCCATGACCAGCAATTTCTTTCTGATGTATAGGATAAATACTAGAGAAATTCTTAACATACATGAACCAGGAGACATGTATAAGAATATTTCTAGCTGTATTATTTACAATGGTAAAATACCTAGAAACAACTCACAGGATCATTGACAAGAGATGGATGAGTGTAGTTTACTAAAGTCACAGAAGAAATTAAACAAGTGTGAAAATGAATGAACTACAACTGGATGCAAACACATCTTAGAAATGTAATGTTGAGTGAAAAAAATAAGTTTTATGAGATTACACATAATATAATAATACATTTATAAGGCTCAACCAAGCAAATTGAAATGATATATTGGTTAAGGATGCCTACATATGTTGTAAATTATTTTTCAAAAAGGAAAGTTAGTAAGTACTTTTAGATGAAGAGAAGCAGGTGGAGAGCTGGGAAGGAGCACAAAGTAGACAGTTTTAAGAGCAGGGGTAATGTTTTGTTCTTGGTTTCATTGGTGATGGTTCACAATTATTTTATTATTGTGCTTCCTGACTGTGCATACATTACTTGTTTTTACATGTATGAGATAGTATAGAGAAGTAATATTTCATTACATCAGTTATTACTGGGATCATCTTTACTGATAAAAAGGGTAAGGTGCCTCACAGGTACTCTGCCCTTCCTTCACTATTTATATATCACAATAGCCCGAT
>PVKM010028376.1:0-18318 GCA_004027735.1 Carollia perspicillata
GCCGCACCTGTCCGCTGTCCAGGCATGGGCCCCCAGTCTCCCTCCAGACCTCTGCCACCACGATCTGTGATGGCCATCCATGCAGCTGGCCCAACGAGGCACATGCCCAGGGGGGAAATTGCTGGGTCATAAGGATAAATTGTGTCTGATTGCTCAGCAAAATGAGTACACTGGTCTGCACTCCTGGAATTCTTTGTAAAAGACAGACATTAAGGGAGGAATGAAAGGAGAGGAGGCTTTTAAATACATAGAATATCCATGACTAAATTAGGTCCTTCGGATGGAGTCCAAACTAGGCGCCTGCCTCGTACCCAGGTGCCAGAACACAGGCAGAGAGGTTGGAGGGCGGCCTCCGTCAGAGTCCAGGGGCACAGAGCTGACAGTGAAGGACCCGGGGTCCTGCAGCTGTCCCGTCCAGGGCAAGACATCTGGGCCTTCTGAGCCTCAGTCTCCTTATTCGTGAAGTGGGAAGACCAACTGAAACTTGGGTCAGGTTGTTTGGATACTCAGAAAACATTCGTCTCTTCATCCGTTCGTTCTCAACAGGTAGGGAAATACATGATGTTTGTTGTCACCTAAATGCGGGTTTTGTGTGTATCCAGTCTCATTTGGGGCTTCTGTTACCCCCCCTCACGGGCTCAGGGACTCACTGGGCCAGAGGCCCAGCTATCAGGTAGGGTTATGAACTGGTGTGTGCAGAAGTTGAGGCAGGGTGTGTGCTGAGCCCGGGGCGGGGGGCAGGGGAGGGACGGAGAAGGGTCGGGTGGTCGTGGTCCTCCTGTGTAGCCATCTTTGGGGAGGGAGAGGGAGAGGAAGCTAAGGACTTCAAGCCTGATCAAATCTGATCAATTTCTCTGTAAAGCGGGGGCTCCAGATTCTTTGCTATTGATGAAGGGCCTGGTTTCAGGGCCTGCAGGTAAATGCTTAGAACAGCCGCTGAGGGAAGCTCCAGGTGCCCAAGTAAAAGGATTGACTTGGGAATTGAACATCACAGGTCAAGTCCTTCCAGAAGCAGGCCCTGGACTTGGGTACCAGTAATCCCCTGGAGAGAGGTTTCCGGGAGAACCAGTCAGACAGGGAGGGGCGCAGGACAGGGACGGGGAGAGGTGGAGCAAACGTGCCTTTTCGGGTGAGGTCTCCGAGCCGGCCTGATCCTCCAAGGAGCCCTGTAGTGTGACCGTACCTTAGGGTTTGTCTGGCATCGAGGCAAAGAGCCGGTGTTTTGCACCTACACTCCAGGCATGAGCGGGCTACCTGGCTGGGCCCAGAGCCCCCCAGGTTCTCCTGGGTCTCCTTGTGAATGCGGTTGCTCCAGTGCCCAAGGGTCAAAGCAGGAGAGCACAGGGCTCTGGGAAGAGGCAGGACTGGGACGGCAGGGCAGCGGAGGGATCCAGAGGAGCTGGGTGTGGCGCCAGCAGCGTTCCGTAGAAGGGCCTGGCTGTAGCCACACACTGACAGTAACACCCACGCGTTACATAAGCTGCTCCCTCCGCCTGCCGCGGTATTTCCCTCGCTCTTTGTCTGCCCGACTGCCACCATCCCTTGCATCTCCGCTCAACTGTTGCCTCTTTGACGAATAATCCCCTGACCCACCCGGCAAAGTCCCTGGGACAACAACCTCCACGGCCTTGTCTTCCCCACACAGCGTCTGCACCGTGTAACTCTTTACTTCACTGTTTATGGTCTCATGTCTTGTTTCTCTGCTAGGCTGTGGGCAAGGCCTGGGTCTGTGTGGGTCCCTGCTGAGTGCCTGTGGCCGAGCCCCGGGTGCGGCACGTGGCGGGAGGTTAGTACTAGTAACTGCGCGGGGTTGGGGGGGGTGCCTGCTGGCTCCATGAGCCCCCCGCCCTGGGCTCTGGTTTCCTCCAGCCCCGCTCAGGTGCAGAAGGCGGACTGGGGAGCTGGTCCCAGGTCACGGCTTTGACAGGCAGGGCCAGGGAGTGGAGGGTGCCATGGGGACAGGATCTCCGGGGGCCACAGTGGGGTTCGGGCTTGTCAGAAAGACGACAGGGCCCGGAGGAGCCTGCAGGCCCACGGAGAGGAAGAGAGAGAAGAAGGACGGCCTCCATGAGGCTACAGAGCAGACGTGCTGGGAGCGAGGACGCGGGGCTTGAGGCTTTGTCCGCCGGGGCAAGTCCTGGCGATAAAACAAGTCTCGGGGCACCGGACGAGTTACCTGACCTCCCGACGCTGCAGCTTGCTCGCGGGCGACTGGAGAGAATTCTGTCGTGAGGTTTCAGCAGAGGAAGGCTCGGGAGAAGTCCAGTCTTCCCTTGAGATTTGTGTTTGTCGGTGTTTGCTGTGTAACAAGCATGCAGAAGTCTCCCTAGTTTACGACGAACGGTCGTTTTCTTCTGCTGGGTCTGCGGGTCGGCTGTGGCTGGCTGATCTGGGCTGGGCTCTCCTGGACCCCAAGTCTCCAGGCAAGTCCAGGTCTAATACTTGTGCCTTAATTCTAGGACAGCACGGAGGGGCCAGAGGGTCCCCTGGGGCAAGTCACAGGGGCCCAGGAGGGGCAAGCAGAAACCACGATGCCCGCTAAGCCAGGAGCTTAGAACTGGCGCTTCCACCCACATCGCATTGGTCAAAGCAGGTCTCATGGCCAAGCCCGTCATCAGGGGTACAAAGAAGTGAATTCTTCATACTCGAGGGCAAGATGTCACGAGGTGCCACGATGAGGGTGTGGCTGCGTATTCTCGAGCAGGGCGGACCCACGCTGCCACAGCCCCGTTCCTCCTCTCTAGGCTTCTGTGCGTGCCGGCTCTTGGAGAAAGTGGGGGAACCTTTTCCGTAGGCAGGTGAGAGGCTCACTCTGCTGCCGGGTGTGCTGCACGGATTCCAGCTGTGGGCTGTGACTCCTCACAAAGCCTCCATCCTCTCCTGGGGTCTTCACTGTGGGCTCGAGGTCCCCAGGTGAGGGTTCCGCTGTCTGAACACCCAGAGCACAGGCTGGCAGGCAGGCATGGTCATGCCCTGCCCCCTGGCAGTGACGGTGTGACGCCCCCAGCAACCTCAGACAAGCCTCTCAGCCTGTCATTTCAGTACCAGCCTGAGGTGTGAGTTTCCCAGCCTCCAGCCTGCATCTCCTTTGATGTCAGAGGTTCAAAGCCCTTCGTAAACTTCTCAGTCTTTGAGGAAAGCTCAGGACTCACTCCCACCGCACAGGTATCGGGGAGTGAAAGGCAGAGATTTGGGGCGACGCCAGCCCCGGGGATCCCTGCTGACAGGTGATAAAGCGAACAAGCCTATGGGAGCCCACCTGGCGTCTCGGTGTCCCCGGTGCAGAGTGCAGCCGGCAGGGCTGCTGGGGATGAAGTGGGGCAAGGAAGGGGCTTCAGCTCCGAGAATCCGGGAAGGATGCAGATTTAGAAACGAGCGTGAAGCCCACGCCAAGCCATCCTGGGAAGTCTGCCCAGAACAGGCAAGCGAGAAGCTGAAGAGCCTAGTTTCCGGAAGTGGGGGCTGGGGCAGGACACGGCTGGCGGGGACCCCAGCCTGCTGGCAGAGTGTAGGACAGAACCCACCCTGCCGGTGCCAGGCCCTCCAGATCTGGGTGGAAAGGGCCCCGTGGACAGCCGGCAGGGGGCTCAGGGCACCGATGGACCCTGGTGACAGCGGGTGGGCGGGCACTGGGCAGGCGTGGCAGTCCCCACTTCCCTTCCTCTAAGTCCCATGCCTCCTCCCAGGGCCACCACATCCCTCCCTCGTGCGCAAGCGAGTCTCTGAATGAGACTGGTGTCCTCTTTTACCCTCTTCAAGCCCCCAGACAGGTGGTTTTTGGGACCCTGCCCTGGGGCAGGCCAGCAGAGACAGGACGGTGCCCACAGACAGCAAACGCCAGCCTCTCCACTGTCACCGCCGGCCCCCACTGCGCAGAGGGCAGGCCGGCTGCCTCCCAGGAAACGAGCTTCTCCCACGTGCCGGGTTTCACACCACCCCACGAGCCACGGGGGGCCTGAGTCTCGGGAGGATCTCTAACCACCTGCTCCATCCGAGCTGGCAGCTGTCATGCTCAGTGCCCCTCCCCCTGTCTGGCTGGAAAGTCATGGGTCCTCACCCACATCCTCTTTCTTATCTTGAAACATCCCCTGAGTTTCTGCTCTTCTGGCGCTGGCCCTGGCCACCCAGGCCAGTCGCTCTATGTCGCTGAGACTCAGTTTCCTCAGCTGTGCACCGGGGCTGTGGCAGTCGCTGGTGATGACAGATGTAATTTAGATTAGATTACACACCTAGCAGAACTGGCCCAGTTTCAGTTTCATCCATCTGGGGCACGGGGTCCCCAGCGGGGAAGAGCAGAGCAGAGGCATTCCAGGAGACCCCTGAGAGGGACCCTCCCCCCGCCCCCACACAGGACACAGCGAGAGCTGGGTTCTTGCCGCCATGACCTGTCTTGTGTCCTGAGGGATGGATTCACAGGACCGGTCACTGCTTCAGAACAAGGTCTGAGGAACGGTGGAGGCCCCTGTCCCCTGCCACTGGACAGGGCCCCTATCCTTCCCCACCCCCTCCTCTGCCTGCCAAACACCATTCACAGCTCCCAGCCCTCGGCCAGAGGGCAGCACCTTCAGAAGCTCCCTCAGATAGTTCTGGGGCGTCCTGGGAGACCCCTCTGTGTGCCCTCCACTGGCGGGCCAGCTGCGGGAGCCACACAGAGCACCCTTCTTTTCTCCTTTGTCACCTGCTGCTGGCGTGGGGCTGTGGCAGGCAAGACCCTGGAAGAAACTTGACACGACACGGCCCCTGCGCACCATGAGAGCACCGTGGTCGTGGTCCCCGCCCCCACCCCCGCCCGGGGCTCCGTGCCGGGCACCAAGAGCCCTGTCCGCCAGTCTTCCAGGTTTTGCTCCCCCAGAGGCCATGCCATTGGTCTCCGTCTGTCTCTCATTCACCCCAGAACCTACGTCGAGTTCAGGGGTCCTGGGAGAGAACAGAAGCTAGATCAACATCTACCCCTGTCCCCTGGCCACTGCCACCCTCCCAGGCCCTCCCTTCTCCTAGGCACAAAGCAGAGCCTGCCCTCTCGTCCGTGGACGGCACCTCTGCGGAGCCCAGCTCCACCACGCCAGTGCCCAGGGCACCCGACTTCCACCCCAGCTCGAGTGATCACAGTGGGTGCTGCTCCGCCTCCGGTCAGTCTCCCGAGCACTCAGATCCACCGGGAGGCTGCACCCACCTGTGGCTGTGGTGGGGCTGCAGGTGCCCCCTCACTCTACAATAGTCTTTCTGGCCACACACGAGTGTTGTTACGGCGACCTGAGCAGCAACGGCGCTTCCAGGATGCTATTTTTGTACAGAAGCCTCCAGAAGGCTATAGACCAGGAATACTTTTGTACAATTAAAAAGAAAAACAAAACCTGATGCTTTTACACAAGCTGCCTATGCAACCCCTCCCCCCCCCCGGGCACACGTGTGTGTGCCCACACAGATTCACTCAACAAGCTCGGCTTCACGAGCTAATTTTTAAAAAACCGTTTCTAGTACAATGCATAGCTCAGAAAAGTGTTTACATGTAACCACCATGCAGACGAAGACCTGACTGTCTTTTTCTTTCTCACTCTTTGTCTTGGAAATCATTTCATAATTATGAAACATTTCAAAACTGACACAGAGAACCCCCGCGCCCCTCCCCCCACTTCCCGCAGTCCGAGTGTCAGCGCGCTAACCGCGTCGCTCCCTGGCTCATGGCGTTGCTCTGTTGGTTTGTGGATGACGGGAGAGGTGGGAAGTAGTCTTTCCTACACAACCACAGTTGGAAGGACCCTCAAGGTCAACCTTCCAAGTCAGAGCTTCATCACTGACGAACACCGTCATCTCACGCCTGGGCCGTGTCCGTATTCCTCCAGTTGCCCTAATGACGCCTTCCCCAGGGGCCGGCGGAGGCAGCGCCGCTGCTGAGTGTGGTTGGTCGGGGACGGGAGTGTCTCGCACGAGATGGACAGCCATGTGAGCACGTCACCTAAAACGCCATGTGGTGTGTGTGAGTGTGACATTGCTATGTTACCCAATTACACACTTACGATTTTGCCATAAAAGCTCGGTACAGATTACCAGCGTATTGAACAGGGGCGTTATTTGTGCCGGACTCTGCACTTGTGTGTTGTATGTGACCTCCTCGCTCTGGCCTGAAGTTCAAGCTGGGGTCCCACAGTACGTGTGATTGTCACATCCCTTTAGCGGGGCTCACCTCCTTGCCTTGGCTGACCTTGGCGTGTTTGAAGAGAGTAGGCTGGTACACTTGTAGACCGCCCCTCGATCGGGGCCTTCCAGGGGTTTCCACAGGACTGTGCTGATACCCTGTCCCCTCAGACTCCCTGCAGCCAGTTTTGGCACCTGCAGCGTCTGTGGGCTCCTGCCTGAGCCAGTCATTAGCGTGACAGTTGCCAGCGGTGACTACCGCCATCTCTCCGTGGCAGTTGCTGCTGGCCTTCACGGTGAGGAGGAGTTTCCCTTCCCACTTGCTGACGTCCGTGTAGACTCATGAGTCTGTATTCTATTCGGTGGGTTGTAATTATTTTTACTGTTCATGTCGATGCTCACATTGTGCCAGATGGTCCTTTCAACTGTCCTTGTGCTGTTTCCTGGCTCCTGCGTCCCGTTCACACGTCCTCATCATTTGGGGGCTTCCTTACTTTCTGGGGCAACGATGGTCCAGATCCACGTAATCCCTCTCCTGCCCGGGCCCTGGAGGCGGCCGTGTCTCCAAGGAGGCCGGTTCTTTCAGCAGAGAGAAGTGTTTAGGTGTGCTCCTCACTGCGGCTGGGCCAGGGCAGACAGAGCCAGGAGACATGTACGCACGTGTACACGCTCATTCACACGTCAGTGTTACCTACCGAGAGTGAAACCCTGAGTTCCCTCTGGAGATTCCCCTGCCGCCCCGATCTGCAGACACTTTACCGTGGGCCCAAGTCCTTTCTCTGACTCCCTAGAAACCCGTGGCCCCAAGGGTTTTATGACTGGCCCAGTCTCCCACCCTGCTACTCCGGGGCCGGCCACTGGCTGCTAAGGCCGCGACTGCCTTGTGCCCCAGCTATCATACCCTCTGCCTTCTGCCTCCCTCCTTGGCCCCAGCCCTACAGCCCCATTGGCCCTGGTCACTTAAGGCCGAGCAGGGGAAGGAAGCAAACCAATAAGTGTGTTTTAAAGAAAAAGAGAAGAAGGGAACAGGAAGAGCTGGTTCTAAGGAGACGTGTCCTGGGGTCCACTCTAGGTCGCATGGCTGAAGAGGGATTTCTGGTTCTGAGGTGGCCTTCCTGTCACCATTGCTTATCAAGGCCAGAGGCCTGGAGTCCCCCTCCCTGGCTCTCTGTCACTCACTGCCTCTCCCTGGTGCATCAGCATGTCTGGCCGGTCACTCTAATTCTAGCTCCGTCCTGGCCCCTCTCCCTCCGCTGTGTTTCCCCAACTCAAGCCCCAGAGTGGGGTTTCCAGGGTCCCCAGTGTCCACCTAAGTCGCTCAGCACAAAATCCAAACTCTCCTCGGTCCAAGAGGCCCGTGAGCCCGTCTCCCGGCACCTCCCTTCCTCACTCAGGTTGGGGTCTGCAATTCTAAGGAAGTGGTTAGGGAGAGAGGAGGTAGTTAAGGATTGGGAACTGGTCTGAGGGCAGAAGAAAAACCAAGTAAACCATTCAGAAGCTGGTGGAGATGGGGGAGGGGTGGGCAGGGCCCAGAGCAGGTGGGGAGAGGCTGCCGCCCTCAGCCCAGAGCCCCTGCCGGCCGGAGGTGAGGCTCAGAGAGCCCGGGCTGGGCTGCTCCCGCTCCATCCGTGCAGCGCCTCGGTGCGGGTGGGGGCCCTGGGCCTGAGGGCTCCGGGGCCTGGCCTGGACCCAGCCCTGCTCTCGCTGTTGCTTCTGGGGCCTCCGACACCTCTCCTACCTCCACGGAGAAACAGAAAAGAATGACGCCAGCCACCCCACAACCGTCCCTGCTGCTCTCGTCACCACGACCACAGGGTACTGCCACCTGCTTCAGTCCTTTGCAGGGACGTTCTGGTTGAACAGGACAAAGCTTTGGCTTTGCTGCGGTGGGATAATGAGGAGGGATGTCCCCCCACTCCTTAATGCTTGCCCATCCTTTTAAAAATGTCCACGCCGATCGTGCATGCCCTTTAATGTAAAGTGAAGGCTGGCAGAACCCTGTGGGGTGGGGTGAGGGGGTGTTGCAGGGCTCCTGCCGCCCGCTGTGCCAGCTTCCTCCTGCCGGGAACCACTTTCGGTTCCCATTTAGGGACAGCAGACAGTGCTGTAGTTAAAATTACCCCCTGGGAAACTTCAGCCTGCCCCTGGCCCCATGCTCCGGCCTCCCTGCCCGACTCTCCCGCCTTTGGAGGGTGTCTGAAAGTCACTGTTTCCAGAAATACCACTTCTCAAAGTGCACAGCCCTGGGCCTCCGAAGGAGACTGGATGGTCAGCTGCCCTTTGCCCTAAAGATCCCGGTTTCAGTCTGTTCTCACCCCCTGGGACTGGAGGTGGCCCTCACCCCTTGCTCTGTGCCTTCCCCAGGAGTGTGGTACCTGGGTCAGCTTAGGCGCCGAGCCATAAGGAGAAGGGGCCCCTCCCCGCAGGGTCCACCTTGGACATCCACGCCTCTGCCTCCTACAGCTTATCCACAGCGAGGTCCGTTTCCGGCGGTGTGCCCGTGGGCCCAAATAGCAGGAGGGCCTGCGGGGACCCCTGCAAGGGGCTTGGGGGACTAGACAAAGGTGTGACAAGCAGGGTCTCTTTCCTTCCAGGGTTTGTAAGCTTGTGGGGATGCAGACACACCTGGGCTGGGTGGGGGCTGTCTGCAGGGCCTCCCTGGAAACCACTGTGCTGGAAGACATCTGGAACCGTCCGTAGACCTGAAGATTTTAATAAGAGGCAGGAGAAGAAGTGGGCATTTTGTTTCGCAACCTGAACGAACCTGCCATGTTCTCTGCCTGCCTTTGGGTGATGGACCCGTGTTCCCGTCCGTTCTGCAGATCTCATGAGCCCTGAAGGGGCGTCTGCTCTGTGCTGGCTCTTTGTAAGCTGTGAACGGGCCGATGTAACTGGGAAATGCCACTCTTCGCTTGCTCGGAGTCACACTGTCCGCCACGCACTCTGGGCACCTGCTGGGGACAAGGGGCTCGTCTCAGGCTGGGAGAGCTGTCCCAGAGCAGAGGTCGCTGGCCAGGGAGCAGGTGCCTGCCCGTGTGGGCTGGGCTCACGTTCTGGGTGAATGGCTAAGGTTTCAGGGTTTCCTTTTCTGTTTCAAAATCACTTGATAAATCTCTTCAGGAAGCCAGTGGCAGAGGAATGAGGAACCAAGTCTGCAGGCCTTGACTTCCTAAGGGTCACGGGCAGCCCCCTCCCTGGGCGCACGCGTGGTCCCCCTCCCGGCGTGCACACAGGCTGCACTCGCAGAACAAACAGGTCCCCTTCTGAGGACGCGATGGGCTTTCTAGCTGGGCTGGGCAGTCACAGGCACAGCCAGGTGAGGAGAGGGAGGTGCCCCGGCTTCCGGTGCGGGGGGAGGGCGCAGGTCCCACTGGGCAGTCTTCTCCAGTTCCCGCCCCTCCTCCTCCCCTGGGGTCTGTTGCATGGTTGCTAGCCCTGAGGTGTGTCACCCCTCTTAGTGGCATCCCCACACCCCGTCCACTAAATCTGCCCCCAGTTTCCCCAGTTTAACTTAACACCTGCTTCTTCCCAGGACCTGACCCTTGATATACACGGCAGCCTTCTTTTTAGGCGTGTTGGGTTTTACGTGATGGAAAAGGCACGGCCTCTGGGCTGTGGTCAGGGTGAGGGGAGGGGTGCTCGCCTGCTCCCTCCCTTCCCCTACACTGTTTCCCTGCACCCCCAGCCCCTGACCCACGTAGAGCACCCCTGCCCACCTCCCCTGATTCGAAATTCAGCAAGTCCACCAAACCTCTGGCAGCCGGGTGCTGCGGCGCCCTCCGCGCACAGCAGACTGCAGATGCGCGGTCGGGTGGGTATGCTCTTGACCATGCTCCCTCCCTACCGGACTCCCGTGCTCCCACCAACCCAAGGTCAGTGCACCGTCTACCCCCGGAAGGCCCCAACTCCCCACTCTCAGCTCGGACTTGGCAGGGCCAGTTGGCTGAACCCAGCACAGACACCCTGTGAGCAGACCGCCTGTCGAGACTACGCTCCTCCCCCCGCCGCACGCCCCAGTCCCGACCACCCTGATCTTTTTCTCTTCCCGTCCTCTTCGAGAATGTGCCTTGCACGCAGGTTCCCAAAGGAGTCCCTGTGAGCCCCTTCAAGTCTTAGCGCCCAGAGCAAACACTACTGGGGGCACTCTCGGGAACAATTCCTCCAAGGAGACCCCACCTCTGGCCTAGGTGGCTCCCCGCCTTCAGCATCCCCGGGTGTCTCGCTGTGCGTCTGTCTCTGTGTGTTTATGCGTCTGCGTTGCCCGTTGAGGCAGGTGGCTGCCCGCTGATCCGCCTCTGCCCACGGAGTCTTATCTTCAGGTGGAATCTGCCACTGCAGACCTGCCTCCTGCACGGCGCCCTCGCTTTTCCCGGGCGCTCCCTCTCCTGCGCTGTGGGGGAGGGGCAGGCAGGTACCCCTCCCCTAGCAATGCCTATGATCTGCCGCCAGACAGGCTGCTCCACCACCTGTGAGGTCTGGACTTGACCCTCATTCTCTACCTTCCTGGGAACCTGAGCCACCTGGCTGTCCAGCAACCTTGGTTTGCCAGGCGCTGGCTCCCAGCCTCTGGGAACAGTTCAAGGGCAAGTGCTCCCTACATGCTGGTCTGCCAGCAGCCCTCAGCCTCAGCACCCAGCACTGGCCTCCCGTCCCTCCTGCCGAAGTAGATCTGTGGGGATTAGGTTAGTTTAATTTCATTTATTTGGGGGCGATTCAATTAATTTTAGAGTATCCTGCTGTACTGTGTGCTTCATGCACAGCACATGTCACCAGTTCTAGGACCCTTATTTCTTTCCGTTTCTGAAATCAAACGTGTCCATGGCTGAAGTTGTGCAGCAGTTTCCATGGTGGCTTTCCAGCAGCCTGCAAAGTCGCGTGTCTCAGCGCCGGCAGCCGAAACGCCCACACCGAACGCGCTCTCTCAGACACGCATCCCCAGACGTCCGCCAGCTGGGAGCCCTTTTCCAGACCCGCCCACGGGTCATTCCCCAGGGGACCTTCTCTGATGTCTTCAGATCCTTTCCCCACGCGCCCAGTGGCTTGTCACCTCTGGCTATGCATTCGGCAGGGTGATGCTTTTATCATGGCTACTTTGATCTTGCGTCATTTGAAAAGACTGCTGTCATTCTGCTCACCTCTGGTTTTGAACCTGTTCCAGTTACTCGTTAGGCGGCCCGGCTGCACCCGCGTGGGTGTTTCCGGGTCAGGAGCACCCAAAAGGGGCTGCTTAACATGGACTCTGTGGAAACGAGGGGACTCTTTTTAAAAAATGCTCTTAAAAACCTTTTTGTTAAACTCTACAAATTTACTGAATAGCTTAAGCCTATACTTGAGCACACACATACATGCCCTCATGCACAGGTTTACACACGTGTGCTGTGTGTGTGAACACACAAGGACACGTGGGGGGAAACAGAGGCTGAGCGGGAAGCCCCAGGTCAAGCTGAGGGGCTGGGGTGGGTTCTCGCTGAAGGCAAAAATACCCTCACTGCAACTTGGGGTCAGCCGCCAGGAGCAAGGGCTCAGGGGCAGGACTGAGCCCTGGTCCTCCCCCAGACGTCTGGGTCTGTCCCAGTCTGGGTCAGCCTGCCTCGTCTGCTCTCCTGAGGCCACTTGCCTGTAGCCCTGAGGCCAGGAGAGGACACCACGCCATCCTGCCACATCAGGCCCAACCGTGCCAGAGCAGAAGGCACGTGCCCTTAAGGGGAGTGAGCCAGACGGCCCAGCCGCACTCAGCCCTAGACCGGGGGGTGCACCAGTCTGAGTGGGCTTTCCGACCTCCACCCTCTTTGCCCTTTGGCCCCCTTTTCCACATGGGGTGGGCAAGACGGCACTGGCAGCCTGCAGGGGAGCAGTTGGACCCCCAACCTCCAACTTTAGAATGGCACTTTCTCAACTCATTAAAAAAATGTTATTGATTGATTTTGAGGGAGAGAGAAATTGATTTGTCGTTCCACTCATTTATGCACTCGTTGGTTAACTCTTGTATGTGCCCTGACCGGGGATCGAACCCACAATTTTGGTGCATTGGGACGACACTCTAACCAACTGAGCTACCCAGCCAGGGCCTCTCAACTCATTTAAAAATCACCAGACTGTCATCGCCCAGACAGTGGTTATGATAACGGGGGAATCACAGGCACAGGGAGTTAGGACCAGCTGCGCTCCCATGAGGCCAAGGAAGCCCCACCCAGAGGAGGGAGCCTCTCAGGTGCTCATCCCCGTGTCCACTGACAGCCTGACCAGTCCCTTGCTCCTGTCCAGCTGCTCCAGGCCCCTGTTTCCCCTGGAGCCCGGCTGCCCCTTCCCCTTCCACCCAAGGCGGCCGCCCTGCTCGGCATCTTCTTTGGCTGAAGCAGGGACACCCTGCCAACAGGGGCCAACGGGGGCCAACAGGGGCCAACAGGGGCCAACAGGGGCCAACAGGGGCGGGGCCTCAGGCAGGATGAGACACCGGGTCGGGGGTCTCCCCTAAATGGAGCTTTCCCGGAAGGGGCTGGCTGCCCAGGGACGTCCTGGAACTTCCTGCTAGAGTCACAGAGGGATGACCGGCCCCAGGCAGTCATCAGTTATCTCCCGGCTCCTCTGTGACCGGCAGCAGAGATACAAATCAGGGAAGCTTCTTGTGCTGACTCATTTTCTGAGTTTTGATAAGACAGAATTGTAGCAAATGAAAAAATTATAAAATAAAAGCAAAATAATTGCTGGGATAGACTTATCCTGTATGTAAAAATAAGGGATTTTTTTCTGAAGGGGGTGTCTTCCCCCACCAAACACACACACACACACACACACACACACAGATAGTCTAGGAAAACATTCTGAATTATTGAAAATAGGGATCTCAAGGTTGTGGGATGACAGACAATTTATTTTTTTAATTCTATATTTTTTAGTTTTGCCATAATGAAAATATATGTTACTTGTATTAAAAATACGTTTTTTAACTGAAAGAAAAAAAAAGCCTTTCAAAGGGTCCTACTTGTGCCCCTTGCAGACTGGCTCTCGAGGGCCGCTGGTTACGGGGTGTGAGGTATGGGCTGACCCGCCCAGGGCTTTTTCTGGACTCGGTCGTCCCTCAGCCCTGGGGGTCTCCACCGCGGGCGGCCTCTGTGGGTGGGTGACGTCCCCCCCGCCCAACCCTGCCTCTGCTGGGGGTTCTGTCTGCAGGCATCGGAAGGCGTCCCCATGAGGTTCTTCACCAAGCTGGACCAGCTCATCGAGTTTTACAAGAAGGAGAACATGGGCCTGGTGACCCACCTGCAGTACCCAGTGCCACTGGAGGAGGAGGACCCTGGGGACGAGCCGGAGGAGGAGACAGGTAGGCGGGGGCTGGGCGGGGGGCAGGCAGCTGCCTGCTGTGGGAGGCACCTTCGGGACCCTGGTCTCTAAGCAGCAGGTGGCGAAGAGGCCCTGGGGGTGGTTCTCTCAGGACAAGCGCTGGTAGACTAGGTGGGTGCGATGACTGGAGGGAGCAAGCGTGACACAGTGGTTAAGGACACATTAGGACACAGCTCTGGAGTCCGATGGACCTAAGGTGGCCACCCTGCTCCTCAGCATCTTAGTTGAGTGGCCTTGGGTGAATCACTTAACCTCTCTGGCCCACAGACTCCTCTTAAAGAGACAGTAAAAACACGGTCTCCTGCTCAGGGTGCCAGGAAGCCAGGCAGCAGGTACGAGCCCAGAGCCTAGTGCATGCAATAAATGCTCAATCCGTGCAGCTTCCATTGTCTTCAGACTAATTAGCTGCATTTCACTGGGAAGAGAGTGAAGGAGCAGGAAATCCTTGCAGCTAACCAGAAGGGTAGGAAAGGAGTTTCTTTATATCCTCATTAAAAGAAAAAGCAAGGGCCCTGGCTGGTGTGGCTCAGTGGATTGAGTGCTGGCCTGCAAACCAAAAGGCTTGCTGGTTCGATTCCCAGTCAGGGCACATGCCTGGGTTTTGGGCCAGGTCTCCAGTAGGGGGTGCATGAGAGGCAACAACACATTGATGTTTCTCTCCCTCTCTTCCCCTCTTGTCTAAAATAAAATATCTTAAAAAGAAAATGAAAGGTACAGACTCTAAAAAGTCCTGTGTGAGGTGGCCCTGCTGGGTAAGCCATGGAGGGACATGGACCAACAGAACAGGACCCCTCGGGGCAGGTGGTGCAGGCAAGAGCTCACAGGGCGGAGGGTGGGGGATGCCCCCTGGGGGAGCCCTTCTTTGCCCCTTGAAAGTTCCCTTCCTAAAGGAAAAGCCCGAGACACAGAACTGAGCCCTTCAGTTGAAGAGGTCAGGACCCCTCCTAAACTCCAGAGCCTGGAAAGACCCCAGTCTCCAGCGTTGCCTCTGAGGGGGGCAGATTAGACCAGAGACGGTGGACGGTGTGGGGTGGGGGGGTGCCTGGCCTGTCTCCCCACCTGACGCTGGCAGCCACATGCCTGGCGCCCCATTCATCCTGCTCCCTTGGGCTGGCTTGCGGACCACAGCCCTTCCTCTGCCCTTCCCGGTCACCCACTTTGAGCTATTGCTCGGCTGGCTCTTCGCTGCCTCCGGTGCCTCGTCAGCTGGGTGGAGAGGGCTGGGGCCAGGCCAAGGGCTTCCAGAGGACCGCAGCTCCGGGGGCTGAGAGGGACCCAGGGAGGTCATGTCTCCCTCCAGCTATGAAAGAGCCACAGCTGATACGTCCATGTGTGAGTCCAGGGTCACTCACCGGGGCTGTGCCACAGCCACACATCCCCCAGTTGTCCCCAGGTGGCAGGTCTTGGCCTTGACATGGAGAGGCCATCCTGCAGAAATGTCCTCCCCACACTCAGTCCTCACCAGCCATACGTCCCCAGCTCAGCTTTTCTGCCCCTCTGCAGCTGGCCACCTGGACAGACCTTCTGTAAGGGCCGGAAGGAGAGGGCAGCCTGCTGACTGCAGGCCTTCCTTCCCCACGTGAAGCTCAGGTGTTCTCAAGGCGCTGCTGTCCCCGTCCCCATGGGGCTCACATCGGACGCCACCACCTCAAGCAGCAAAGAGCCCCACCAGGAGGGGAAGTGAAGGGCTGAGCCTTTAAAGAGGTAGCTCATGGCCAAGGCCATGGGCAGCCGTTTGGTGCAGGAAAAGGCTCAGGCAGGAGGTCCTGGACCCTCGGGGCTCAGGACCCTGGCGGTCTCGAGGTGCATGGAGGACGGAAGTTCTCCGAAAGGTCGATGGGCAGGAGTTTTACTTCCCAGACCGACTTCAAGTCACGTGTCCCGTTTCAGTTCTCTTGGCGAAGGAAGACCCCTCCATTTCTTTGGTCTCTGAGGGCCTGGGTGGGGCAGGGGAGAAGGAGGGCAGAGGCTGGAGGGAAAGCAGAGAAAGGGGAGCCAGGCAGGAGAGGGGCGGGCTGTGAGTCTGGGCCTGCCTGCTCCCTGTCCTGCTCCTCCTGTTCTGTGACCTGGTCCCTCTCCGCCTGGTCTGGGGCCCCTGCTGTGGCCCTGAAGCCTGGCTGTCCTGCTGAGCCGCCCAGGGCTGCTGGCTCCACCTGTCCAAGGCCAGCAGCTCTGCCTGGCACGGCCATCAGACCCTAACATCAGGTGTTTGCCGAGTGCCTCAGTGGGACAAACTGTGCTAGGTCCCCAGGGCCAAAGACCACTGAGACAAGGTCCCTGGCCTCGTCAGGGAGGCAGGGAGGATGGGGGCAGGGGTGGCAGGGACAGTGTGGGTGCAGATGGGGTCTGTAGCTGGGTGCCAAGGCCTGGACCTCATGTGTGGGGCGGGGTCACTGCACAGAGGACCCAGGTGGCCCTCTCTGTAGGCGAGTGACCCAGAGAGAAGCTCACACTTGCCCACATGGCACACCTGCTCTTGTCTTGGGTAGAAGGTGTCCCATCTCCACCTGAGCTGCCGCCGAGAAACATCCCTCTATCCACCGGGCCATGTGAGACCAAGGAGGTCCCTGTCGTGATCGAGAACCCGAGAGGCACCGAGGTCAGCCGGCCCAGCCTCTCTGAGACGCTGTTTCAGCGGCTGCAGAGCATGGACACCAGTGGGTGAGTGCCTGCCTGGCGGGTCCCCTCCGAAACCCACCCCAGGGCCACAGCACCCAGGCAGCGCCCTCAGCGCTCACTCCTGGAGGTGCCCTTTCCACCCGAGACAGGTTGCTGTGGAGCCCACCTGCTGCCTGATGGGGCGCCCGAGGGAGCCCAGCTCTCCCTGTGGCTCCAATACATGGCCCTTCTCAGAGGCTCCGCCCCTGCCAGGCTCCACTGTGGTGGGAGCTGCTTCTGGAATGATGTGCATCCCTCTCCTGCCCATGGCATGGTCCAGACACCAAGGGCCTGTGCTGCTGTGACTCCCTTTCCGGGGCTCACAGCAGGCAGCGTCTTCACCCATCACCCTCCCTCTACAACTGCCCCATCTACTGAGTCAGATGACCCAGGCACAGGGAGCCACCTGCCCTGCCACCTGGACCAGCCACACAGCCCTTTCCTGCTCTGGGCCCTGCTCAAATGGGGGTGCCTTCCTGGTCACCAGTAAATAGGTCAGAGCAGTCACTTCTTGTGTGGCAGGGACTATGAGGTCTGCACAGCATGGTACCCTCCCTTGGCGATGGGAGGTGGGAGGTGTGTTCATCCTAATATTTTAAGTCTTCCTTGCCCTGATGCAGGGCTCCCAGCACCTGGTCCTTCCTGTATCCCCATGCTGGCTCCTGCTGGTCCAGGTTGACGGGGTCCGGCAGAATTTTTTGCCACATGGTCTATTTCTTAGGCCCAGGACTTGCAAATCAGAGGCCCTAACTTCAAGACAGGCCAGGGGGCCCTGACCTGTGTGGCTCAGTTGGCTGGGCTCTGTCCAGCTTAAGCAAAAAGTCACTGGCTGGATTCCCAGTCCGGGCACATGCCTGGGTTGAGGGTTTTGTCCCTGGTCGGGGAGCATGTGAAAGGCAACCGATCGATGTTGTGCTCTCACATTGATGTTTCTCTTTCTCTCTTTCTCCCTCCAATCTCCCTCTCTCTAAAAATAAATACACAAAATCTATTTTAAAAAAGGCCGGGAAGTTCCATGAGGGGAACTTGCCTCGGCGCCCAGCATTTCACCCAGTGCCGAGTAGGCACTAACTACGTACGTGCTGAATGAAATCGGAAGTTAGTACTCAGTAACTGCATCGATAATTTAGAAACATTTTTGTTTCTTTGTGAGAAAAGGGCCCCCCAAATGGCAGGCTGCTGTCACATCTCCAACTTGGAAGATCAATCTGAGGGCCGCTCACCCCCCACCTGATCTGGCAAAATACAAAGAAACTGCCTGCAGGTGCGCGCAAGCCTCCAGGTTGCTAGGATACCTGGAGTCCTACGTTTCCACGGCAGGCCCCCCGGGCTATATGCCCTGCACACTCTGAGCTGTTTATCAGTCGGCTGAGTACCCAGTGCTGCATCTGCTGATACACTGTCCTGATTACCCTCACACGTGTATCTAAATAGCAGACGCTCGACGACCTGCTCCCTGCAGAGAGCCCTCCGCTCGCTCCCTTGAGTCTGCCTTTCTCTCCAGGGAGTGCAGTGTGACCTCCTGCGGGAAACAGGCAGGGAGCCGGGTGGTGCCAGCCCCTCGCTGTCCTCACGACTCTCCCACACCTCCTGACTCCATCTCCTGTCCTGTCCCTCCTCTGCAGGGACAGCTGTTCTCGTGGGCCCTGGGCCCAGTGGTGGGGGACAGTGTATGCAGCCAGGCCCCTGGGCAGCGTCTTTGAGAGGCGTGGGGGGCAGCCGAGGGCGTGTGAGCAGGGGCGACCTGCTCGCTCTGTCAGCTGACACACCTTCCTGAAACTTCTGCTCGGAGTTGGGGATGAGTGAACGGCGTATGGAGGAGGGACCATGGTGGCACAGTCCTGCCCTCTGTTCCCTTCTGGGTCGTGAAACACCGAGACTCTTCCTTGAATTCCGCAGTCCATCTGTTTTGCTTGCGAAATAGCTTCGCACACAGCGGACTGCCTTCAGGTTCTCCTCGATGGTAAGGCCACCTGCCCAGTCTTTCGTGCCGGCTCGTTAGATCGAATCGGCAGGGTCACAGTGAGCACAAGACAAGTGGGGCAAGTCGGCCTCTGTGCAGCGGGGTCTCCACCTCAAGACCGCACTTTCCTATCACAGACATCTGAACAAACGTCGCTTCCGATGACAAGGCTTTGTGGTCTCACGGTTATGTCGGGGGTCACCGCGATGGTTCCGATGCGT
>PVKM010028377.1:0-18324 GCA_004027735.1 Carollia perspicillata
CTTCATAATACTTACTGGCTTCTTGAAAATATATTTGGCTTAGAAAATAGAAATAGAAACACAAATTACTGTGAGGTCTTCAGATGTCATTCTTTTTCATTCTTCTGAAAGGCTTGCCAAGGTCATCCTGAATTCTCTGTGAGGCTTTGCTACTCTGGGCCACTCTTCTATAATGATTGTGAAGTTACTGAATATATGTATGATATTTTCTGTCACTTTATTGCTTATTTGAATGCCACAGTTTGATTTTAAGAGAAAGGTCTATTGACATGCCTGTGATGTATCTAACCCCTTAGTTGGTATTGACTGTATGGCTTATTTAAAAGATAAGCTAAGAGCGCTCTGAGGTGCATTACTGTAAAATGAACTAAGTGAACTGGAACAGGTCAATTCCAATCTGTGGGCTTGTCTATTCTCAGTGGGAATGAAAAGGAATTGTGTGGCATTTCGTATGCTCTATCTTCTCACCTGAGAATACTGAACGCTTACTAGTGAATTCAAGAGCACCTTTGTTATGTCATTAATGAAATATGTAGTCCAGATTTAGGAAATGACCTATATTTTACTAGGAGACTCTTTTTTAATGTCTTTTATTATCTTACTCCAAGCATTGATTACATGGATTGTGACTACTAGGATTAACTCTGATTTTGCCATTTTATTCCTGTCTGCAGATAGCGTTTGTATTTTTTCCTTGCTTCAGAGGAATAAATAAAATAAACTAAGTGGGTGGTCAGCTTTTCCCATAGATGAAGTCCTCACTTTTCAAACACACACACAAAAGCAGCCATAGGTGTACTGAAACGAGTTCATTTCTTTCTTTTTCCAGAACTCGGTGATAACTGAGTGTAGCATTTTGATTGTAGATGTGGCTTTTCTCCTCCAGGACAAGATGGCCATGCTCCCAGGCAGCCAACCTAGTGAGCAGTGCATTAGCCAGGGTGAAATGACATAATAGCAGTGGGGGCTGTGGAACGGAGTGTGAAGGTCACTGCAGTCTTTCTGTTTAGCTCTGTCCCCAAATGACCTTTTGGGATGTTCGATATAGTAAACATATCTACAACAACCATTTTCTTCAAAAACAAACAAGCAAATGAACAAACAAACAACTCTTACTTATTTGTTATAATTTGTTTTGGGAAGTTGAAGAAGAGAAAGTGCAAGAGATTGGATCCAAGAAAAGGTGTTGCAGTATAATCACTATTCATTGTTCCTCATTTCTAGGTGGAATGAAGCCTGAGTCACCATTTAATGGGGACATATCTGAGGGGGGACCAAAAAAACCCTCTTGGAATTTACTTATAAAACTGTGCATTTGTTCTTAACATGTTTAAACTTCAGTCACCTTCAAAGTACTCTTCATGGGATGCAATACACCTATTGAGATGTTTTCTTGCACTGCTCAAAACAGTTTTTGAACTCATTGATTTTGATGCCTTTTAGTGCTTCTGCCCTGTTTTGGTTTGTTTGTTTCACTTCTTCCACATCAGCAAAATGTTTCCCTTTGAGGACTTTTTTCATCTAGGGAAACAAAAAAGTCTCCTCAGGAAGAGAGATCAGGTGAATAGAGAGGGTGGGGCACAAGGGTCATGTCATTTTTGGTCAAAAGCTACAGAACACTCAACGTGGACTGGACAGGTGTGCTTGTAATCATCCATCATGAAATGGCCAAATGCTTTGAAAGAGGCTTGAAAAAAAATGCCCTGAAGCCAAACACAGCCTCTCACAACAACACCAGCTGGTGCACTGATACAGATGGGTTCCTAGAGCACCCACCTAGTGGGGGAAGTCTGTACTGCAAGGGGCCTGCCCTCCAGAAGATAATTTTGGGTTTTTTTGGGGGCCCCCCTCATGCAGTGAGAATTTTTTCTTCTATTTTGGTAGTTTTGGGAATATTTTATTAGAAATTTTCCTTTTTAGCAAATATGTACTTTTAAACATTTAGTTGATTTTATTGTTTGCTCTATTGATTACTGACATATTACTTATGATTTTTCATGTAAAAAGCTAATCCATCATGGAATTTGAAGGTTTTCCTTCATAGTTGTTGAAAGATCTTATAAGAATTGATTGTTCTCTTTGTAAAATAAATAAACATTTTGTCAATGCTAGATTGCCTTCTTGAATTTAACTTGTTATATTTCTCATGTGGTCAATTTCTCTGTTTTTAAAGTAGAGGAAACATGTATTTATCCATATTTCTCTGCCTAGAAATAGTTTATGGTTAGTAGACATGCTTCTTGATGTAAGCAGTCTAAGGGTAGTATTAGGCTAATTCCTGTCTATAGTGCATAATCAATAATACATTTCAATAATAAATTTGAATTAAGTTTCTGTATTGTGATATAGTAAAAGCATGTTGTGATGAGTAAAACATTTTACACCAAGTAAAATTTTCTGTGTATGAAAGTATGCTTCTTTGAAAGTATGGTTTGCAGTTGGGGCCCCAGTAAGTAATGTAGTTAAGACATGTTTGTGAAAACAGCAATATACAACCAGAGCGTAAACCAGTAGAATATGGGCCCAGAATGGTGGAAGATTTGTCCTGTTTACTTCTGTGTGTCCAGTGACTAATAGCCACACATGGATATTTTTGAAAGGTAAATAAAATATTGTTCTATGAAGAGATGAAGGAATTATCATTTTAAGCTTAAGCTTGCTGGTACGTAGTTTCACTTAATGCTTTATTTAATGACAATAAAAAAATCAAGAACTGAAATCAGTATCAAAAGGCTGATGTATGTACCATAAATATAGTTCATATTTTTTTTCTGTAAAGATGATCTGCATGTCATTGGCAGCATGGCTTTGCTGACAATAACATTTGTCTCCACAGTGCTTTTAGGCATTCTTGTATTCAACTGGATGTACTTATTTAAAAAAATTGAATTTTATTTTGTAGTGTAAATTAGACAATATATTTTTTTAAAAAATTGTTTTTGTGAAAAAAAATGCTTTCTTCCACACCACATGAGGGGATCATTTGGAATTCATAAAGGTGTGAACTTCACAGTTTTCTCATAGCTGAAGTTTGCCGCTGCACCCGTGTGGTGTCACTGAATTGTGAGTTACATGCCTTGGGCACTGTGGCCAGGACTTAGTTGATTTTATGTGGGATTTAGAGGGAAACATAGGAAGCATGAAATGCCATTCTTGTTGCTGAAGCAAATGTTTTTTTCTCTCTTACTGTCAATTTAGATTAAAATTTAATCAAGTAAACCTCATGTTTTGCTTTGAGCTTATGTATTTATTTGGCTGTAACAAAAACACTTCCTTTCAGTGCTCAGCATGGAATGTCTATTCAGAGTGCTTATTTGCTACCATTTCCCTAAGAAAATGTAGCTTGAAATGGATTATCAGCTTTAGGATATGTTTGTTATCGTTCTTTATGCAGATAGGTCTGAAAGAAACACACTGGATGCCTGAGAAAGTTCTCGCTGATCTATACAATACCTGCATCCGAATAGGTCACACTTCAGCTCCTCTAGTGTGACAAATAGCCTGGCTCTCTGGGAAAAAAAAAAAAAAGAAAGAAAAGCTCTGTCCGCGGTGCTGAAACCTGTCATGATGGACGAGCATGTCTTGCTGATAAATTCTAATGTCAGCCACTCTGTGATAGTGATTCATCAGGTTGTAAAACCTGTGTTGGGGAAACACACTGAATTATCAAGTCTCAAATTTTGTTTGTGTTAAATTAACACAGTTTGTTCTTTCATTTCAAAGAGTTCATAACAATTACCTTCCACATTGTGAAAAACAGCTAGGATTTAATTAGAAACCGTCAATGCTATCACAAAAGCAAATGTCTAGTATTAACAAATAAATTGATATGACTACAGTACTAGAAATGTTTACAGGACAATGGCATGTTGATACTATACAGCAAGCTACTGTAAGAAAAGTTGAACACTTGATTAGGAACAGGTACAGAGCAATTAACATGGAAACCTTGTAGCTTTGCAGAGATAGTGATTTGCCTATAAAAAGTGTGGCTTATTATCTCAGATGGTTTTTCACTGCTTCAGGATCTCTCCTTTGTACACAAGTACATTTATTTTGCATGGCTCTGGGTTTTTGTCTGTAAATACAACTAAAACCCTGAAGGATATTGATTGGATTTTTTCTCAAGTAAAAGTAACACAGTTACTATATAAGACTCTTAAATAATCAGTTACATTCTTGGCAGTTAAATTCAATGATTCTCAATTTTTTAAAGCTGTGTTTTTGGGTGCCTTAAATGGAGTCATAGAGAACTGCACTTAATTTTTTTTACTTGGAATTTTTCCGAGATTTTCCTTTCATTAAGAAAGTTGTCCTCTTAAATTTCTGTTGAACTCTGGAATTATCTGGCTCATGTCATTTTTATATTGGGGTAAAATAAATAAAAGGGAGAATTTCATAAGATGGAACCTATAAACTTCTGTTATGAATTCAGTACCCCAGAATGCAATAGATTTTAAGGTAAATTTAGTCTTGGAAAATCCCAGTCTTCTAAAATTTAAAAAATCAGTGTTATTCTGGGGTAAAAAGACTGTCTACTTTGATGAGACTTCAAGTCAGCACTTGTAAGGTTAGTTGCTATGTAAGGATATAAATGTCCTTCTTTTGGGGTTTTGTAGAACATGTTTCATTGCTATGTTTGCAACACAAAACATCATTGGATTATTTGCTTATTATTGAAGTAAAGTGCCTTGAGTGTTCGGAATCATAGAAAGACTTGAAGGTTACATCTAGATCTTAAGTCCTGCCAAAACTTGGCAATATTTTCTGCAAAGCAAGCATCTTAAAGTTGAGTTACTACTAATTATCAAAATAAGGCTTTCAGTTCCTCAGATATTGATGTACATTATGTGACCTTAATAATTAAATCCACCACAAAAGCTTCTTGTTAAGAAAAGAAAATATTTAAATGAATACATATTCTGCTAGGGGATTTCTTTTCATCACTAGTGAAAGGGTTAAATACAATGTGATGATTGCCTTTCAATATTGATAAAGTGCCTTCTCAATCCATTTTTGTGCATTATAAAAATGTAGGTACAGAACCCAGTAAAAGAGTGTTACTCTTAGCATTTAAAATTTCATTATAGAAAAACACTTTTTAAAAATGTCATTTAAATGATACCTGGTCAGATGACATTTCCCAGAAATTATTCTTTATTTAAAAACAAAAACAAGACAAAAGCAATTGATTTTAATCCAAAATGTATTTTTTCTTATAAAAGAGGTCCACATACTCACTGTGTCTATTCTACAGAATTTGTCCATTTTATTACACCACGTGTCAATTCAAGTTTTTCTGGTCACTGTGAAAACTCGTGGCTAATATGTGTAATACAACACAGTAGGAGGTATTGCTCAGTTCAACTACTCTTATATACTTAAAAAAAATACAGAAATGTTTTTGTCCACTGTAACTGCAGTCCAGACATAAAAGTTACATGAAAGTTCTAGAAAATGGAATTATCTTATTTGGTTGCCACAGTACCCTTTGAAGCCGGTGAATTAAAATGCTGAACTTGTACAATTTCCATTGGTCAGGAGCAGCATCGGTGAAGCTTAACCTTTCTTCTAGAAAGTAATATTTCTATGCTTTTTATCCCCCAAGCACAACTACACTCTTGAGCTTTTCTTTGAAGTAGATTTAGTCAGCTGTGTTTAAGACGCATCCATTGGCACACCTATAACAGTTGCTTTCACTTCCAGTGCTGTACTTTTTTCTTGGCCCACTTCCCAGAGGTCGATCAGAGGAGGGTAAAGCTCACTGAATGTGAAGGCTGGTTTCTGTAAGTAACTCCTCACATAGGTTTGTCCACTATCACCGTTCATTTTATTGGAGAGCCAGCTGCAAAGGCCGGTCATGCCGATAATGCCAAGAAAGCCCGCAAGGCAGACAATAAATGTTGTGATGTCATTCTTTTCATACTCTTTTTGACCAGGGTCCAACCCCTTTGTGGTGACGTTAATACATTGTTTTCTGTGTTTCTGATAGACAGTGGGGACATCAATACAAATGTTATACTCAGTCGATGGGTTCAGATGAGTGAGATTATAAACCTTGACATCGGAAGGTATTCGAGCGCTTTGGGCAGCATGGGAATCGTCTGTCTTGACAAAGGCTGTCCACTTCACACTGGATTTGAGAATCTTAGAACTTGCCTTCCAAGACACCAGAACTGAATTGGCCTGAACATCTTTTATCTTAATGTTCAAGGATCCATTGTTATCCTGGGGAAAAGAACCATCCACTTTGATCATAACAGACTTCAAGTCAGCACCAACCAAATTAGTTGCTATGCAAGTGTATAACCCCCCTTCTGCCAGGGTTATACCACTTATATCTAGCGTGCCTTCAGAATGGACGTAGAACTTGTCCATCAGAGTGTTAGGCAAGAGTTTCTGACCAGACGGTGTTACCCAGTAAATTTCAGGCTGTGGCTCCGCCGTAGCTCTGCAGTGTAAGGAAACATAGCTCCCAGCTTCTAAGTCCAGGTTGGAAGGAAAGCTCTCAGGCCCTATAAGAGGGAGACAGATTTCCATCATTTCCCGGAAATGCACCTGCCGGACATTTTGGCCTTGGAATTCGGGTGGGTCCACGCAGAACAGTGACTCTGGCTCCATAAATCGGATGTTGGTTTTGTTCATATTGATCCAGCGGATGACACAGTCGCACCTGATGGGATTGCTGTGTATGCTGATCTCCTTGAGGCTGGGCAGGGCCTCGATCGTACCGTGGTACAGGGCGCTGAGGGCGTTGCTGTTCAGCATGAGGGACTCCAGCTTGGGCAGCCTGAAGAATGCATTGGGGTGGATGTAAGACAACCTGGGGTTGTTAGTCGCTTCTATCTTTCGTAAATCGGGCAAGTTATCCACGGCCAGACTGTCGATGGATACCAGCTCGGGCATGTTATTTATCCCCACCTCCTTCAGGTGCAGCATGTTGCTAAAATCACCTCTGCGGATTCGATTAATGGGGTTCTTATTGAGATCCAAAAATTTGAGGTTTGCAACTTTTTGAAGAGCAACGTGGGGCACTTTCACAAGCCGGTTGTCATAAAAAGAGATGCTCTCTAAGTTGTCAAGCCCCACCAAGGCATTATCTGGTATTTCCGTGAGGTTTATACCAGCTATAACCAGGCTGCGAAGATTGATAAGTGGCTTAAAGTTCATGTCCTTGATTCTGATGATTGGATTCTCCCCAATCATCAAAATCTCCAGATTGGGAAGCGCGTCGAACCACTTGCTGTCGATCATCTGCAATCTGTTTGAATTGAGATGAAGCCGAAGAAGATTGTGCAGGCCGATGAAGGCTCCCGGCGAGATCGCAGAGAGCAGGTTGTGATTAACATAGAGTTCTTGTAAGTGGCTCAGTCCAGACAGACATCGGTCAGGCAGCTCCGTGAGTTTGTTTTCCTCTAGGTACACAGAAAGGAGCTGAGGCATCTTCCTGACATTAAGATTGGTGACTGAAGATAAATTGTTTTGTGATAAGTCCAGGCCAGTCAGGTTCACCGGAAAGTCGACGGTGTGTTCAATTTTTGCAATGTTGTTAGTCTGCAGGAGCAGAATCTGTGTGTCAGCGGGCAGCCTGGCTGGGACATCGAAAAGACCTAAATCGTTACAGTCCACTGTAGAGGCGTCCATATAAATGGATCGGGGCGTAAACCAAGGCCTGATTTCACACGTGCATAATTGTGGGCAATCCGCCTTCTTGTCCACAGCGTGCACCAGTGTCGTGATCGCTAGGCCGAGTAGCACATGCATTCGGAGTGGCATGTCCTTCATCTTAGCTTTCCTCTTCAGCAATGTCACGGGCCCAGAAGGACTCCGCAGTCACTGCTAGGAAGTGCAGCGAGAGCTGAGTGACCGGGGAAGTGGCGGCATGTGTCCAACGGTGAATGCCGTAGACCTGCAGTGTCTTCTGTCGTGGGACTACGTGCCAGCACCCCAGTTGCCCTGTCCGGAAATGTCATACATGTTGGACAACAGCAGGTCGCTGCCGTCTCTACGGGAGGAGACCGAGACGCGCTTTGAAGACGGAGCGTGAATAGGTGGTCCCAGGAAATCGAGCAGTTCATTTACTTAGGAGCGTCATATTCGAATCCCGTGCTAGGTCGGTACTTGCAGAAAGAGCAGCGTGACGCTAGCCATAGTAAAATAAAATATAAAACAGAGAAGAGAAAGAATTAGTCTAAAGGAAAAAAGTACCATCATTAATATCCATTAACTAATCATGGTGACCTCACATACATTCTTAGAGTTGATGGTTAGTTCAATATGTGATTTTAGCCTCGGTAGTGATTGGCCCAGGCATCGGAAGGCTGAGAAATGGAATCTTTAGAAGGCCAAAGTTACAGTAAACATAACGAACATGCTTCCACAATATTTCTGTTATTCCCCAATTTTACATGTTTGTACCTTGTAATTGTATTCGTTGTACTTCTCATTCTCTTTGACAATTAGTTAATGGGAAGAGAAGAAAGCCTTTCAGTGGCCGTAGCCTTCACCCCTCTTCCACAGACAGAATTAAAGGGCGTAAAGACACAATATGGTTCAGTTACAAGCAAATGCATTAGCCCTCGGTCTGTCCGGTCCCTGGGGATCAACTGTGATGTGGACTGGAAGCCTGGTGTTTGGCGGGACTTCCTGTTTCCATTCATAACTTCTCTCCACAGTGTCCTCTGTATCGAGTGGCGTCACTTTTGCAGTATTTGGAAGAGACGAAGTCTCACTTGCCACAGATGTACCTGTATGTTGTCATTCTTAAGGAGAATTCCGATGAATGTTTTACTGCTTTATTTTCCCCCCAAAATAACTTAGATTCTATTAGTCACTAATAGTGAAAGAAGTAACTTTATTACAGCACTAAAACAGGCACTTCGCTGTTCCTTCTTTTAAATGGATACTGATCTCTTTATCACATAAAAATAAGCAATGCAAAACCAAGTAGCTGCTTTAGTATGCACTGTGTTTTACAAAGCCTCACCACCTTTGCACGCACGCTCCTTCAGGGGACCGAGGGAGAGCCCCGTGTGCCCGCACTCGGGCTGCGCAGGGCAGGGCGGGCGGGTCATCCTGGGGCTCTGTGCCTGGGGCACAGATGTGAGCACGCTCTCGCGCTCTCTCTCTCTCTCTCCCCCCAGCAGTTATGTTCCTGGAGGCATCCCCAGTGAGTCTAAGATAAGATGGGGGTTTCAGCAACAGAGATAAATACAATTGGAGATGCCTTCTCTATGGAGAGAGAGAAACTTCTTTTTTATTAAAAAAAAAATCCCTTGCCTTTCAGAATTCTAAAACATGTACAACTCATAGAGTCACACCTAATTTTCCTCTTATGCTCTATTTTAAGAGCTCTGATTTTATCTAAAGCCAGACCTTGAAGTTCAGATACGTACTAAGTTATCTTGAATTAAGTGTCTGCTTTCCTTTTTTCCTTCCTGTTTGCTTATCTACATTTTTTAAACTGATCCTCCAGCTACTACTTGTAATCTGTTTTTCTAATTTTATTTTTCAGTCACAGTCTGCATTCCCACTATTTTGTACTTGCTCCCAGTGCACAGCATAGTGGCTAGGCAGCCACACACGTTACAGAACTCCCCCCAGTATTTCCCGTACCCCCCTGGCCCCACACGTAGTTATCCCAATATTACCGATTATATTCCCTGTGCTGTACTTGACTTCCCTGGAACTGTTCTGTAACTGCCGATTGGTACTTCTTAATAACTTTTTAAAGTAGATTCTGGGTCCCTTGAGGAAAGAGCCTAATACAGCTCCTCCCTCACTGAAGGTGCCTGAGAGATGCGCAGCCCACGGAGCCGCCCGCCACCTGCGGTCCCTGTCCTTCCTGTCTGTCTGTCCTCCGTTTCTGCCTGTCCTGTGCACGCAGCCTTCTCTCTGCTGGTGGAGCCAAGGGGGCCTCAGACCTTCTCTGCCTGGAACGCCTGTTTCTTTTTTTTAAGGTGACCTGTGCCTCAGTCCAAGCATCACCTCCCGGGGGAGCCCTCGGGATGGCCCCTCCCCTCAGTTGTTGTCAGCTGCCCTCCACAGCCCTCTCAGCCCTGAGGTCCACACCCACCACAGCATCTGCTGGGTACTCTCCCTCCCCCGCGCCCACCTTCCCGAGAGCGTGAGCCTGCCTGACTTCGCCTCCTGCCTTCTGGGCTTGGAAATTATGCCATAGAGGATGCCCAAGAAATGTTTCAAATAAACCCATACATGAATCACGTTAATTCATGGACACATACACCGTAGTCACCTTTCTCACGTAATCTTGGCGATTCAGTCTGTTTCGTTTCCTAATTCCAGTGTTTAGCTGCTTTAACTTGCATAAGTGTACTGCTTGCACAGAATTTGTGAGCTATGTCACCGAATCCAAAGGTGTAATACAAAGGAGCACTGCGCTTCAACAAAAAGTGAATCTCATATTACAAGTGTAGTTTTTTCCTTCACTTACTCAGTCGCCTTTAATGAGCACCTTCTGTTTCCCAGGTAGAGATCTGTTAGCTCGAGGACAGAAGGCTGCCTGGTCTCTCCCCTCCATCAGTGGGGGACACGGGGGACCGGGTTGGTACAATTCTGTGTCGGAGTGGGTGTGCCAGCACAGAGTGGGGCCCCTGAGAAAACTACAACAGAAGTCTGTTGCCTCTTTATTCCCAACATGGACAAAAAGCCTAGACGCGAAGTGCCAAGCCCATTTTGGCCGGTTCCCACAAAGGCCTCGGGTGAGCCTGGAGGTGTCATGATGGGCGCTGTCCCCTTGGTCCAGGGCCCAAAGCCACGCCCCCATCCTCCTCTGTGTCAGCGGCAGCACTGGAGATGTTAATGATGAAACATGGGATGTGGGGCGGGGGGAAGTTCACAATGCCACTTTTTATTTTGAAATGATTCCTGGGAGTGTTTTCTGAAATGTATATCTACATTTAATTAGAAACTCTTCTGACCTCATTTCATCACTGGGTGGCCATAGGCCAGAAACAAGCACATTTGAACTAGATTTATCCTGGAGGCTTTTGGAACTAAGGAGCGCTCTTACAGTGGTGAACAGATTCAAATTCTGTTTCCCCAGGCCTGTAGGAAGAAATTGTCAGCCCGGCAAGCACAGCAGAGGGTCTGGACATTGTGCCTTTCTTCCTGGTAACACTGACTTCTTTCTCATGTCTCTGAGCTGATGGTGCTGATTCACCTAATGGACTCTTTGGCAGGGGCTGTTTGCAGGAGAGTAAGGCAGTGCTAACCTCTTACAGTGCAGCACTTTATGGGTTTCAAAGCCCTTTCTTACTCACTGTTTATTTTATATTAGTCATGACCTTCTGGGAGGGTGGGGAGGTACTTTAGTTCCCCTTTTTTAGGTCAGGGTATGGAAACCCATGTGCCTGAAGTCACAGAGCGAAAAACGAGGCTGTGGGATTAGAACCCAGGTTTTGTCTTGCGGACCATGGCTCTTTCTAGTGACCCGCATTGCACATGTATGTGGAAAAGAAGACGAATGACTTTTCCAAGTCACTTGTTTTTTTGTCTCAGCAAGGCTGGCATTTCCTTGGTTTTCAGCTCTTCCAGTTTAGAAAACTAGTTTTATCCACCTACTAGTAGTGACCAGTACGAGATCCACACCAACCAAAGTCACAGGGGCCGAAACCGAGACGCCAGCGCTGCCCCGCAGTGAGAAACGTGGTGGTCAGAGAGTGTGGACGCCTGACTCTGCTGGTCGGTGCTTTTGCTCCCTTTTTAAAAGATGGACCTGGAAATATAAATCAGGAGTTTGCAGTTGGCTCTTGAGTCTAGAATCCGAGGCAGGAAGTCAGATCAGAGTCCTTCACTGCCATGGTCAGGAGAGCCGGACATACCCACTGAAGTGAAGAGAGAGTTGTCACAGCAGGGGGGGCCCTTGGCGTGACCTTGGACCCCAGGCCCCTGTGCTGGGACGCTGCTCCTGGGTTCATTCTTGGTCACCCACATCTGTGTCCTAATCATGTGTTTACCTTTCTTTTTTCCTTGCCAGACATGAAATTATTAGACATGAGATTATTAATTACATCAATAGACATGCAGTTATTTGACTGTGAGTCCCTTAACAGATGCTGAGACTTCTATTATTAGAGACTGTGCAAAACTTACTTTTGGTCTGATTACATTAGCACGTTGGCTTGGTTGGTCAGTACCTAGCCCAGCACCTCCAAAGCAGCGGCCATTCAGCAAGTGTGCACTCAGTGTTCACACACAAACGGGTCTGTCTGTAATTTCGTTGGAGGACAGCATGTGGAATAGTGATTAAGATGACTTTTCCTTCTGAAGTAACTGACAATAAAAAAAACGCAGGGAAAAACAAAAGAGAAATAGGCATGGCCCCAGACTGTGTGACAAAGTCTTTTCCTTATTGCCTGGTGGTGAGAAAGTAGAAATATCCCAGTTGTCCCTTGAGGTGTCATCTGCTCGCTTCCCAGGCACCGATCAGAAAACACTGCTGCTCTGCAGGGAGTGGCCCTTAGCGTCACCACGGAGCGCACGGGCTCTGCCCTTGGCCACTCAGGGGTTTGGCCCAACTCACAATCGTAGTGGTGGTGTTTATCTCAGAAGGACGGATTTCAATTTGTTTTCATATGTGTCTGTATGGTTTTTTAAACATGAAAATAATGATATCATTAAAAATTAATTGACCCGCTTAATCCCATCTTTACGTGTTGAACATTCGTGATGCTCTCAACCCTGTCACTCTCTCTCTCTGCAACTCCCCCTCCCCCGCGTTTCCTTCTGGAATGCATTGAGAAGAAGCGTAAATCTTTGAAAAATGCTTTCCAGCTTAGGAAGCTTAAATTACACAATTATTATTCTATTTATATAATTTCCCATATTCCAGCAATTGCTGGGATTTTTTTCCCTTCTAAAATAAAAGTAGGGAAATTGTACTTCAAAACGTCAATATTTCACCTTGGGTTTTTGAGGCTTTAGGACTCTTGCTTTGGAAGAAGCTATGGGGTTGAGCCCAGGGACTAGGACACAGTCAGCCTTCAATAAACATATTTGGATGGATGGCAGAGTGGGTGGATGTACAGTACATCACTTGTGGGTAAAATTCATTGCTTTTCTTCCTTAATACGTGGTCAGTACATCTTACACAAGTAAATGTTACTACCAGTAGCTACATTTTCATTAAATGATTCCCTGGTTTGGGGATGAGTATTCATATGTGTGCTCATACTCTCGGGAGCTACAAGCCAACACATAAGTAACTATTGCCTTTTCAGGGTTTTTAAATGTAAAACTATCTTAGAAGGTATTTTTGTATCTTCTTTTAGTTTTAAAGGCAACAGAATATTTCATATATTAAAGCAAAATAAATTATACTGGAATATTATTACATAAATTTCAGAAGATGATGTTAATGATATCTCATCAGGAATGGAAACTGACATCTTAATGTATTATATCAAGACTCTCTTAAATGGTTTGAATGACTGACTCACCCAAGTTCAAAGTCAGCCCTTCCTAGGTTTTTCATTTATCCTTCCATTCAGCCTTTCAATAAGTGTTTGCTGAGGACCTACTGTATCAGTCACTGTGCTTTTATTTCTCATCTCTTTACTTCATACGATTTTTAAAAGTTGAAAGATTAAAAGTTATTCTTCATTGGCAATTAACTTTAGGCTTTTTCATTGGTTGATTCAGAGACTTTTAAAAAAAATTTAAAAAGCATTTTAAGATGTGGAATGTTCTAATACATAGGTCCTTTCATGCTTTCTGAATTTTTTTCACAGTATCTTTGATTTTCTTATGGGCTCCTCCTCCATGTAGATTTGCCTGAGGGAGCATCCAACACCTAAAGGTTTTCTTTGCATTTTCAGTTATCCTGTAATATATATAGGATTATACTCTGGCCTGAAACTTGCTATCTAGGCCATTAAAAGAAAGTAATTTTAAGAATTCTCATATCTGATAACATCTTTAATGCCGATGAACACTCATTGTAACTGGAGATTTCTTTAAGTCCAGAAATTGTTTCTGGCTAGGTGGAAACACAAGGCAAAAAACTTTTTATTTGGTGACAGGATCTTTGTTCTGTAGCTTTGTTTGTTTTGCATCATTGACTGACACCTGCGCGTTGGCAGGCACTGTCGCAGACCAGGAAGGCCAGCGGTAAATGAGACGAACTAGCTACTCGCCAAGGTCTTGGCTGCTGGAGGAGTAAACCCCGCGGTAGAAGTCACGGCAGCGCTGCCTCCCAGTAAAAGAGCGGCGTGTGCCCTGCTCTGTGACTGTCCGTGGGCGGGAATACCGAGCTCTGTGCAGCGGCCGGAATGTTCTGTGTTCTTCCACAATGCTCATTCAAGTCAGCAGCATATGCTGGTGGGGCAACAGGTGGGTGGGGAGGTGTAAAGCCCCCTGTTTCTCAGAGGACATTTTAGAATGCTGAAGCTCAAGAGCAAAGGGTGGTTTCCTCCCTGTGCCTCCCTGTGTGTGTAGACCACAGAGTCTGGAGAAGAGAAAGGCGTGGTAGTTGACTTACGTTCAAAACGTGGTGAAGATTGCAAGTTGCCATGGCAACAATGAAAACCTGTTTTTTTCTTTCTGTAGCGAATTGCTAAGTTCATTTGTAGAAAGAATTCTGTTCTCCCATTATCCGACTTCATATTTCTTCATTGTAAGACTCAGTCTTTCTTCATTTCTAATTGAAGACTCCGTTTCCCAAACGTATTGAGTTATACTAAATGCCTTCTTTAAAAAGCTATTTTTTCCCTTGGGAAATAATTATTTTCCAGTTTTTCAAAACTAATTAATTGCTTGAGTCTTTCTGTCAACTTTCAGGCAGTGGATGATGGTGACTGCACAGAATAGTTTACCGAATGCTCTCTTAAAGTGTTCATCTGTTTATAAAAACTGGGTAAAGGGGGAGCAAATCTGCTCCTTGTTATGAGACACGGGTCATGTTTCCCAGACGATTGTGCAATTGTAGAGAGGACACCTCCCATTCCTTTGCATCAGGTTGATGAGCATTTAGCTACAACTTGGCTATATGGTTATTAAGGTCTCTTCACATTCTGAGCATATATGATATTATTCCGTAAACATGAAAGGTCTTTAAAAGAGTGTCTAAAAAATGGTTGTGCCCAATTTTCCCCTTTCTATTCAGTTCATCACAAGTTTATACTTACTACTCTAGTTCTATGTCATCAACACATTAGGATCAGCGAATTTTAGTCATGACGGGGCTTTTAAACACTATCAGAGTAATCACCTGCCATTTTTCTCACTTCATTTCGTGTTTATTTGTGCACAGTAGGGATAAAGACGAGAGCCACTCTCATCATCACATTAAGGCAAACTAACCACTGGATAAGTGAATTGCCATGATGGAATAAATGAAGCAAAAATGAGTTTCACTAACTATTAATACTGATTGAGAAACAGCAGATCCATTATGATTTTTTGCTAAACTAAGAAAGTGTAGATTTTTGACAATATTCAAGTTTGAACCTCCTGAATAAATTTGGTGTCATATAAAATCAGCATAATTTTCATGCCATAGGAATTTTTTAGCAGGAACGGACGTATAGATCTATTGATTCTCAACCTCATTTCGGTTGCGAAGCTGCTCGTTCAAATGCAGTCTCCCCGGGACTCACAATAAGGCAAACACAGGAAAGCAGATCTTCTCTGGCAGGTGCAGGCAGTGGGGTGGGGGAGGGGAGCACGGGGAGGCAGGTGTCTGGAAGGGTTTAGGTGGTGCCCAGCTTACCCTGAAGGGGCTCCAAGGAGCTCATTTCTGAATCTTCCATCTGCTTCCATCGCCTCTTAGAAATGAGGCACTGGAGGCCCTCAGAGGTCAGATGCCTCGTGTCAAGTGGTTCATTGTGGAGGGGTGTTGAAAATTTGGAGAAACCTTAGGTATTCTTTCCCATGTGACTCTGCCCACCCTCACCTCAGTCGCTAGGCCTGCCAAGGGGAGGTCTGTTCCCCTTGGCCTTGGCTGAGTGCACACTGGCCTCTCGCCCTTCAGGGTGTGGAAGGATAGCAGGAAGCCTGCGTGGGGATAGCGGGGAAGGAGGAAATGCTGTGGCAGGGAGGGGGGAGTAGGGGTGGCCGGAGCAGTTAATAACCCACCGGCCGCACACACGTCCTGTGTGCCCCTGGTCTCCACCTACAGGGATTCTTGCGGGTGGTCCTCACGTCAGCTCCTTTGGTAGATACTGTCATTGTCCTTACTTTTGTTATGAAGCCCAGGAGGGTGACTTGGCCAATTCATTGTTCCTCAGGTGTGCACCCACACCCCTTCATTATGCCTCTAAAAAGCCCAGACTTCCCCACCATCAATTCAACAGGGAGGCCATCACACTGAGGCGGCTCTTCTGTCACAGGCAAATCAAACCCCAGCCTGTGGATGACTCAGGGTGCCCGAGGGGGAACTGCAGGACGCGGCGCCCCCAGCAGCCCACTCGCTGACCCAGTCCCTTTTGTTTCTACGTTTTCTCCATAAAAGTCTCTCCTGAGCGCCTATCACAGCAGAGCCTCCTCACCACTTCTGGTTTGGCACTGCCCTATTCAAATCAATTTTTGCCCAAACAAATGCTTAACGTTTTAATATCTCTCAGTTTATTGACTAATACCTAGCTCTACTTCCTCTCTAGTGTTTATTCACCTAGCAACCCTCATCCAGTATTTTTCCGGAAGGGTCTTTCCTCCAACTGAATGGGTCCGAGGGCTTTCATCGTTTGTCTCTCCTTCTCCAGTAGGACCACGTGTAGATGGCAGCTGGGTGACGAGAAGAAGGGGAACCTGGGAAAGAAAACCTGTTTTCTGGGCCAGCTTTTGCTGTGAGATTCAGTTAAATTATATCGTCCTCAGCCTTCGAGTCCCACAACCGCTGGCGTTTGGACAAAATGTTCACTGTTTCCAAATTGATTGTTAATATCCCAGAAAATCCCATGATGATTTATTATAGCATCATCATTATAAAGAAGTTTATTTATTAGGGCAGAGTGAGTTCTGTTATACAGTGTTCATGCACTAAAACGCATGTGATGCGTACCCATGTATTTAATGGACACAAGCTTCGAGAACGATTTCCTTAGATCCTGACATTTTCAGATTCTCAAATCAGATACCTTGAGATCTCAAACTGGCTAAGAGTCTCTCCTGCACTATGATAGGAGGACTGTGGGTAAAAAGAAACAAAGAGGGAAGATTTGATGCTGTTTTGCATCCTCGCCGTGTCCAAGTCCTTGTACTTGAGCACAGAGTGTCAGTGAGAACCTTATGCGATTCAGGGACTATTTTCGTCCCTCAGGGAATTAAGCTCAGCGGACCCCTTTCGATGAAAATGCAATCCCCACGATAAGTGTCTTTTAGGGAAACGGGGAGTGACTTAAATAGCAGAATTCCTTTATTCTCCTGACTCTTAAAATATGATTTGGGCAGATTTTGAGGGAGTCTTGGACTTCTTATCATTTTCAGAATTCAGCCTGGCGCTGTGCAGGGGGAGCCTCGGGGATAACATAAAATAGGATCGGGATGGTTTCCTCGAACATTCATTTCCACGGGTGCCCCTGAACATCAGGTCTGCGGGAGGGAGCTGGCTGGAGCGAGCAGGGCTCCATCCAGGAAGGGTCATTTGCAGCACAACAGTCCCTCCTCCTCGTTTCCTTTTGGAGAGTGGGGAGTGAAATCTGACTCGGGAGTGTTTTGTGTTGGTGTTGGGGGTTTCTGTGGACTCACAAATTACCAGCTTGTTGTGGTGGTCATTTCTGATTGTGAAAAGCATTCCGATTTGTATTTATTGTTGATGATCACTTTTGCTCAGCTGAACACTTCATTAATAACATTATCTGTGAAGGTGATTTCTGTACACGAGCAGCAAAACACATGGTGTGTCTAGGCCAGAACTGGCCTCTTCACGTTTGTGCTCACTCCAGGATAATCCCTGTGTGTACTGGGAGCCCTGATTTCTACTGCAGCATCACAGAGTGTCCCTCACTGCTGTGACAGCCCGTGGCTGTTGATGGCCTGCTTTGCCTTTCATTACCTTTGTTTTTATCATCTCCTTGTTATTCAGCATTTATGTCGTGGCGTGCATAGGCACCTGTCAGGGAAGCACTCATTTCTGCATTATTCTTAATGTGCACTCATCTTAGATAGAAGTATAATCATCTTATTTTCCAAATTAGGGAGCAGAACATGGAACACTTGCCTCGTGTTGTAAGGAACTACAGGTCTCTCTGTGCGTGATGAACGGCACTTTGGCTGCAGGGTGTTGGCAGAGATTCGAGCCCCCAGAGGTAGGGAGGACCCTGTGCCCTTTGGTGGCTTCACTTCTAAAATGGGGGGTGTCTTCAA
>PVKM010028378.1:0-18326 GCA_004027735.1 Carollia perspicillata
CTGCCTTTTATCTCCTTTTACGCTCCATAACTCTACTGGGGGGGGGGGCTGGAAACTGAGGGAAAGTGGGAATTCACCCACAGACTAAACACTAAGAGAATCTGTAGCACCAGGCATAGAGAAGGAAAACCCCTCAGTATTCATGCTGAGAAAATTGCTGGGTGAGCTACAACTGCTGATTTTCTACCAAAATAGCTAATCTTATTTCCTAAGGCTCGATCTTTTAAAAAAAATTATAAAATGATAAGTACAAGGTGCACCAAGCAGATGCCAAATGTATTTAGCCAGTAAATCTGAAATTGGAAAAAAAGTCTTGCTGTTCTCTTCTGTATCTGCCCTGCCCCAGAGATGACTCACTCAAATTCACACTGAGCCCAATCACAGAGCAGGCAATCAGTGGCTAACTGTGACTAAGCACGTTAGGAAATTAGTACCCTGGTTTCTCAAATGATGGGTCTGATGATATTTTCACATCTTGGGACCCGCCTTACTGTGGCATGGCATCATCCAAAATCCCCCTCAGCGCTGGTGAGGGGCAGACACAAGAGGATCCCCAGCTTGAAAAGGACATTGAGAGGCTAATCGTGTGGAGATGAATGGTTACAGTCACTGAGCTCTCGAGATGGAATGCAACTTATGAGGCAGAGCATTATTATTCCAAAACTTACATTCTGCAGAGGAAGTAGAACTTCTCCAACTGGTTGGTGAGCTTCTCAATTGTTTACCTCTGTGATTCGTTTCCAAGGGTAGCTTATTTCCTAGCCCTCACTGGCCAAAGGGAAAGACATCAAAGATTCACGTTACAAAGAGGTATTTGATTTCGGGCACCACCTGACTACCAAGATGCTGACTTTCACCAGAACTCTGAGAGGCTGCTTGGGTAGTTCCTGCCTGGACTCTGAGCTTTCTGGCCCCAGGTAGAGGCAGACCTCCTCACAGACTTCCAAAAGCATAGACCTGCTAGTTTCCAGCCTACTGTTCCATCCAATGAACCAGAGACCAGTCCCAACCGGACCACTTGGGAAGGGGCCAGGGTTTATTCTCAAACCCTTTTTGTGACTCTAGGCCTCACTCAAGGCAAGTTCTCTATCATATAAAGGAGTTTTAGAGAAGTCTTTTCTTTTTTTCTTCTCCTTTGCATGTGGGTTCTAATTCCAAAGTCCAGGACTTAGAGAAAGGATTTCTTTCTCAGACCCTCTTTGGAACAAAGTCTTGGTGATTGTTTGAATGTCCCAAGTCCCTCAACCAGGAAGGCAGTTTAGTTCTGGCTGCTGCCTTCACTGTAAACAGGTATTTAGGTGCCTTTTTTGTGACAATACTTACAGTTAAATACAAGCATCTTATTCAAACAGGAAATACGCATTTTTCACATTCTTTAGGCAGAGCTAACATGCTACAGAAACAGCAGCACAGATTAAGAACTTGAGGAATGTGAACATTCTTCATACCTCTCCCTCTGTTGAAAACAATGCTACTTTCTCCATCTTCTTCATTCCCAGGTGTGTCAAAGCCCCCACCTTTCAGAACCTGCCCAGGAAGGTAGTTCACTTTTCACCTGGAAACAGACGAGAGGACTAGAGCATGGCACGGTCTTACAGAGTCAGCCTTTGGAGTTTGAAACAGACCCACCTTCAAATCTCCAGGTCAACCCATCATTGAAAGAGTAGGGTTTGAGGAGGACCAGGAAGGCCCGGAATCCAGAGAGCCAAAAAAGTGATAGGGTCTGCTGCAAAGTGGCCAGGTAAGACAGGTAAGTGGACAGGGTCATGGAGAAATGGACTTTCCAGAAGCTTGGCTGTGAGGGAGTTTTTTTTATTTTAAGAAAGGAGAGACTTGGCCACGTTTATAAGCTTCAGGGGAAAGTTTAGAAGTGGGGAGAAGAAAGAAAAAGAAAGAGCAGAGGCCCAAGAGCTAATGGATTCAGAGTGCCAGAGGAAGCTCTAGGCAAGAGAAAATGCAGCTTTTTCTATGAAAACAGAGGAGAGGGCTGGAAGGTGAGTTTGGAGGCAAAACAGCCTGAAGAACTGAGGGTGGGTGTTGAGTGAGTTCATGTAATAGAGGCTGTTATGGACTAAACGTTTATGTTCCTTAAAAATTCATGCGTGGAAGCTCCTAATCCCCAGTGTGTTGACATTTGGAGGTGGGGGCATTTGGGAGATTATTAGGTTAGATGAAGACAAAAGGGTGGAGGCCCCATGATGGGATTAGTATCCTTATAAGAAGAGGAAGAGACCAGAGCTCTCTCTTACTCTGCCGTCCGCAAAGCAGAAAGAGGGCTCTCACCAGACACTGAATCTAAGGACACCTTGATCTTGGACTTCACAGCCGCGAGAAATGTGAGAAATGAGTGTCTGTTGTTTAAGGTACCCAGTCTGTGGTACCTTATAGGTACCACAGTCTGTGGTTTGTTATAGCAGCCCAAACTGAATAAAACAGAAGCCTTGGTCACCTACTGAGAGAAGTGTGATCACAGTTGAGGAGAGGTCAGGTTAGTGCATTGGTGAAGGTTTACAGTGGCAGCTGAGATGAACAGGGGAAGAAAGAGCCTGTGAAAGGATGGCTGTGCTAAGAGCCCAGCTGAGGTCAGAGGACGCAGATTGTTGAACCAAAGCCACAACAATGTAAATTCATCTGGCTGAATTCAGGAGCCCTCACATAGGTAGAAAGGAGGAAAATACAAGTGACCCTTGAATAATGTGGGGATTAGGGGGTGCTGACCCCCTTTGCAGTTGGAAATCTGAGTATAACATTTGACTCCCCCAAAACTTAGTTTTACCTCAATATCTGCAGGAGATTGGTTCCAGGACCCCTGCAGATACCAAAATCTGTGGGTGCTCAAGTCCTCTACATAAAATGGCATAGAACAATGCACACAGTCAGCCTTCTGTATTTATAAACTCCCAACCATGAAATGAAAATAGTACAGGTGTTTATTGAAAAAAAAATCCTCAGTTCAAACCTATGATGTTCAAGGGTCAACTGTAGTTGGGTAGACCTACAGAAAAGGGTTTGTGGGACTGAAACAGAGAAAGAAAAGCAGCAAGAAGGTTGAGGTTGATGGAAAGACAGTGACAGAAGAGCCATGTTCTGGGATCCAGTCATGCTGTCAGCGATGGACTAAGAGAAAACAGTGGAGATGAGTGGTGGATGGCTGGGAAAACACGGGTGATTGACCTGGACGAATAAAGGATAGGTGTGAGGTTAGATAGCTAGATAGATAAACAGAAGCAGAACAAATCTGAATTGCTAAAGTGGAGTAGAGTTGACGTATTTGATAAGACATTATCAAATACTGCTTTTAGAAGATTAATTTTCCTTTTCTGGAGGAAAGTAGAGGTAAGATATCACTTAGAAGACTAATACAATGGTTCAGGTAAAAATATATGGGGCAGCTTCCCTTCTGTGCCCATGGCAATCACCATTAATGGACACCCACCTTTCCTACTAAACTCAAAATTTTTGTCAACATAGGACTCCAGTAGCTACTGCCAATTAATTGGAATTGGCCCATGAGGTGGAACATGCTCTCAGTTTTGGTCCAGATGAAAGGGAATAAGCCCGAGTTAAGTTTTTAGCAGCAAAGATAAAGGGACAGCAACATAAAGCAGACCCTAAAGGAGGGATATCTCACAGTCCAGCCTCAGTTCATTGGTTCTCAGAACCCTGAGAGAGCCAGGGGTGGCCCTAGGGACAACCCCAGAACTCAGATTTGCTCTGGGATTGTCCACAAGTCCAGCTTCTACTAAAGCCCCAGAGCTCATCTGGATGCTCCTTCTAGTCCCAGATGGAAATCCCAGGTCGGTTAGCTTTGGCTGGCTTCCAGAGGTGGAGAATGAGGCAACCCACAGATCTCATGACTAAATGGTCTTCCACAGAGGGACGGATGAGTGTTTCTGGCCTCAGCTTGGTTGGAGTTCATGGGAGGAGGCAGTTAGTTCTCTTTAGTCACTCTGGGTCACAGTGTTCTAAAAGCTATACCCAGCCTGAGGCTACTAGAACAGCAGTTTGGGGCCCATCTCTGAGAAACATTTTTCGTGTTAATCCTGTTATCCTTTGAGCTGAGAGACTTCAACGGCAGAAAGCCTATTTCCTTCCTCTCTGCTGGAACTCCTTGCTTTCAGGCCTTTGTTTTCTTCAGCCATTGCAACACTGACCTCTGATTATACAATATGGGTCACATGCAATGACAGTGACCTGATGACAGTGACTGAGACTGTGGAATCCCAGTAAGCCCAGTGGTGGTAATACATCAGATATGAATATAAATAGTTAGCAATACTAATCCCTGACTTGTCAACACAACTTCCTTTACACTGTTATTAATATTAAACAGGAAAAGTCATCTATATGCTATTCTGGTCTCCACTTGTTTAGGACTTTGTGTTGTTACATAATGAAATGGCTTCAATGTAAAGGACTTAGGGACTCTTTTTTGCTATTTGTCTCTTTGTTCATGTTTGTTTGTTTCTCTTTAGGCACTCATGAGTCCCAAGAACTGGAGATAGGGGAAAACATTCACATGTTCAGTGATACAAAAGGGACTAGATTTAACTGAAACATATAGATGTGTAAAGGCTTATTGGAAGAGTTAACAAAGGAAAGCACAACAAAGATTGTGTGTGTGTGTGTGTGAGAGAGAGAGAGAGAGGTGATATCTTAGCAGAGAGAGGATGAGAGAGTGAAACAGTCTTGAGAGAGCAGGTGGAGGTATAACCTGAAATACCTGTGACCAGACACACATCTGACAGGTTTGAAGCCTGACAGTAACACATGCCACGTGTTACCCATCACCCTGGCATTTCACGGAGGCTGAACTGTGTTAGCAGTCAGCCTCCCACACTTGCAGGCAGTCTCTTTTGGCTAGGACCAACAATGTAACAACGTCCCTGTCATTTCGGATAGCAGTAGAAATCTAGTAATTGATTTAAAAACAAGTCAACATTTAAGATAAATGCAAAAATTCCTAAAGCTGTAGGCCACATTCCCAACAGGGCTTTAATGGCTACCTGAGAGATTCCTGTCCTGCTCCCTCTCGGTTTAGCAGGAGGATCTTTCCTTAGCTAATAGGCATTAATTGAGCATCAGTTGATGAATAAGAGGCTACATGGATTAAGACAAGCTGACCTCAGTAAGTTTACAAACTAGTTAGGGATGCAAGTTAACACACTGTAGGCTTGCTGTTTATAGACTTACTATATATAGATATCCTTAATGTTTGATTCCCCCCAAATTCAAGTGTTGAAACCTAATCCCCCATATAATGATATTTGAAGATGGGAACTATGGAAAGTGATTAGGTCATGAGGGTGAAGCCCTTAAAAATAGGATTAGTGCCTTTATGAAGGAGACTCCCTCACTCCTTCTACCATGTGAGGACAGTGACAGATGGCCAACTAGCAAGTGGGCTCTCACCAGCCACCAAATCTGTCAGCACCCTGGTCCTGGACTTCATAGACTTCAGAACTATGAGAAATGAAGTTCTCTGGTTAATGAGGCACCCAGGCTATGGTATTTTGTTATAGCAACCTGAATGGACTAAGACGGCACCTCTGTGACTCTATCCACAGGTACCAAAGAGCATTCAAGATGTGCTAGAAGGAAATCTGTGAAATATAGAACAAAAAAAAATTTTTTTTCTGAGGAGATGAGCTATAAACTAATCCCAAAAGCAAAGCAATACATAGTTTTGGGTTATAAAGTAGCTTTGAAATTTTAAATTGCAAAACGAACAACTTCACTTTAGAAAATACAAGTTAGTAATACCAAGAATTAACTGCTGGAGCATCACCCTGCACCCCAGGCCCCATATTTTCCACCCCCTCCTCTTCCCTTTCTGTCATTCTGGCCTGATCTACTTCACACCAAGAAAGTGTCCTCATTAGATTTTATTTCATAAGAAGTTTCTATTGCTAAAACAAGTTTAAAAACTACTGCTAACCCCCCAGGGCAGTTAAATCTGCCTGAATCCTGCATTCCTGAATCACTCACTTTCTGATCTCTCCCCTTAGTTTAGCCATTCAGGCCCTTCTGTTCCTTGACACAAGCTATCTGTGCAACCTGGTTTTCCATTGCCCTCCTACCAGACCCTGTTTCTAGAATACAATGTGCATACTTCTACTCCCAATATTTTGCCCACACCTTTCCACCGCAATATGGACCCAGCTCTTTCCTCCACATATTTGCATTCAAACTCTGCGACTCGAGTTTGTCTGGCTTTATTGGCCTATGAATCACAGCAGTAGTAGCTCCCTACATTGCCCCATCACAGTGACACAAGACCTCCAGGGGCCCTCAAAGTCACATCCAGAAATGTTACCCCAATCAGCATTTGATGTGTACTCACAACATGCCAAGAACAGGTGGCCCCTGCTATGTTCTTCATTTCCTGCTCTAGCCACTCTTATGCCCCACATTTATGCATCTAGCTGTGACTGCCACTTCTGCCCATGCCTCCCGTGGATCCTGTAAAGTTCTTTCTCCTAATCCCAAGACTCAACTCTCAAGGTGCCAGAACTGTGGCCCGTGGAGTCCTCAAAGCACAGGTGTTCAGTCAGCCTCCATCCCCTCAACTCCAAGGGACACTACTCTCAGCCCTGCTACAAGCATCCCTTTGGGCATTTGCCCTCTTCCACAGGTTCAGACCAGAGTCCTTCTCAGTCTCCTAACTTTGATCCTCCAGAGAGGCACCCCCAACAATTCACTTAGGCAAGTGGAGAGCTGTTTGACCAATGGGCTCATCAGATGTGCTTTGAAGTATTCTAATCTTGCTGGTGTAAAGAGTTTAAGTTCAAACAAGGATTCCTACTATATTCCCCTTAAGACCCTGACACTCAGCACCAACCTTTATAAAATCTTCTCTGACTATCTCAGGCTAAATAAACTCACAGTCTGCTGTAGCAGTGACAATTGTACAATTAGTTTGGTAATTAATCACGTGTTTCCTTGTGACAGCTTTTGTGTTCTCTCATCAAATTGGTGTTAAATTTTTTATTATACTAGAAAAAAATATATATATATATTTAAAAGGAGTATCTTTCTAATTCTGAGAAAGGAATGGAAAATCAAGCAAGATAGCCTCCTACCCTATCAATCCTTTAGAACACAGGGATAACTTGAATAATTAAAAGTATCAGCATTCCATGTTTATGTCTTTCTTCATCACTGATGTAAACACCATGGTGTTCATTGTTTTGTATTTGTAACTACTTTGTATTTGTGCGTGATATTCAGCAGCCACTCGAATACCAATTGGTTCTTTCATTGTGGGGTTGGTGGGGGTCAGGTCATATTGGTAGCTTAAGATGGTAAAGAGGGGAAGACAAGACAAAGTAAAACAGGAAAAAAAGAAATTCTTCAACATAAAAATGTCCAGAAAGAATAACAATGAAAAAAAGTTTATTATTTTGGTGATAGAATAAAAGATTCCTAAAGTAATCTCCCATTTTATAGGCATTGCTTCAATCACACATATGGAGTATCTCATCCACCCATGCAACAAATACATATTAAGGTAAATACATATTAAGGTAAATACATACCTACTATGTATTTAACAACACAGACAACATCCCTTTACTCCAGAAGTTTCCAGTTTGTTGTAAGAAGCACAGTCTAAACTACATCATTTTAGACTATGACAAACACCATAAAGGAAAGAAACAAAATGGGGAGTAAAGATGCAGCTCCTTTGAATTAAATGGCCAAGAAGTCTTTCCGAAAAGGTGACATTGGAGCTGAAACAGACAGATGACAAGGCACCAACCACACACAGAGCCATGATAAAAATGCTCCCAGGGCCACTACATGCAGCCCCACAGGTTGTATGTGACCAACAATGGTGCCCCCTAGAGCTGTGCAATGCTGTAGTGCAGAATATTTCAGGCATGTGTAAGTCAATTCATTAGCATAATTAATTTATTTTGCTCAAGTAGATCTGCACATCTATCACCATGAACTTAGTCCATCTGAATACAAAGGCAATCAAAGTAACCACGTGGTGATTCAGACAAGTCAAGAAAATGACCCTCAGCAAACTGCAGGCTGCAACTCATTGTTCAGTTTATGACTATGTGCTTTCCATTTCTGGAGACATGGGAAATTAGTCTAGAAATTGACATACTTTAAGTGGGGAAAGCTTGAGATTATTTTTGGAACCAACCCATTGTCTATTCCTATAGGCATAATGCCAGGAAAAGGAAACATGGGTAATTGCCATCCAAGCCTATAGCTGGCTTTCATGGTGAGAAATCTTCCCGCTTCAGGAATGATCGAGTGTGGAATTTTTTAAAATAGCTTCTATAAGCACAGACTGTACTATTAAAGGCATGCCACTCAACCATTTGACTCTATGGCATGGTGATATCCCATAATGACAGGTTAATGGATTTCATGCTTAATAAAAACAAAAGGGATCATTAGACTTCTAGTAAAGTCAACACTGTAACTCCTTGCTGGCCACAGATCCCCTATTAAACTGGCTTCAAAATCAAATGCACTGAGAACCTTTAAGGTCACAAACTGGTTTAATGGCTTTCACAGTAAGGGTAAGCTTTCTATCAATTGAGAATTGAGGCAAGGGGACATAACTGGGAGTGATATGTTGACCTCAGGTCACTTTGGAAATGAGATGTCAGAACTGAACCCCTGTTCCCTGAATCCCTCAACTGATTCTACTTCCTCCGAACTGTGCACATCAGTTCTCATGTGTCCAAGTCAGTTCTGAGGAGGAAGTTCCAGTCACTCCTCCCCCCTCTATTCTGGCATGTAAACCCCAACAGGCAATCAAAGAGAAGGGGACATAGCAGAAATGCAGGGCAGGATGGAGCAGAAGCCATGTTCCTAGGCAGGTGCTTCTGTCTGTTTCTGGGGAGGAACAGAAAGCCATGCTCAACTACAGGGGAATGAAAAATACAGCCCAGTTTTGGCAGATAGGATTATTCAAGAGCCCCCAGTTGTAGGAAGTAGGATGGAGATGTCCATCCACCAGTGACAGGTGGAGCAGGGTTATTCTGGGAAATCAGATTCAAAAACAGGTGGTTAGATGGGTCAGGGCTCAAGACCTGAATTGTGAGGGTAGAAGGACTGTAGACTCTGGAGCATGCTTTGCAAACTTAACTGTGCATGTGAATCACTTGATATCTTGCTAAAAATGCAGACTTTGATTTAGTAGGTCTGGGGTTCTGCATTTCTAATGAGCTCCCAGTTAATGCTAGGGCTGCTGGTTCGTGCACCACATTTAAATAACTAGGGGCCTGATTCCTCCCCTTTTCTCCTAACCGTCATTGGCCCAAGAGGAATGGAGAAACCTGGTGCTCTACAGACTGGGCAATAATACCACATTGCTGACAGGACACAGCAGCTCATGGGCTGGGAGCAATCAAAGCCCTCTCCTTAATCCCAGGGTGGGGGTTGAGCAACTGGCTGCTGGATGAGGCTCAGAACAGAAAGAGGGCATAAGAAAATCATCTAATTAGAAACAACGATGGATCCTTTTGGCAAATCAAAGGGAGAGACTTAAAATCTCTGTTACTCCATCTCCCTGATACAGTAAGAAGTAGGCCAGACTAGGTAATAGGTGGAATGCATTTCAGCATTTTTAATGCAATTTGGATGATGAGCCCCGAATTACTTTTCCAATGTAAACCAATCAAGCACATTCCAGTTGGAGTGTCTCTACCAAAAATAAACTTCTTTATGAATGTATAAAAAGATAATTAGACTGTCTCCCAGGCATTGAGCCTATTCCCAAAGGTGGAGCAAAGCCAGAATGTCTCAGAATAAAATGAAGGCACCAATTTAATGACTACCGTCTCCCCTCCACCCCCTGCCCCACCCGTCTGTCCTCTCTCCACCAGAGTGGCAGTTTCAGTCTTCTCAGAGGCTGTGGTTATGATTCCAGCCTGGTCCACAGCTGCAGGCTCCATTCCTAATCTAAATTTGTCATCTTCCATGTTGCACTGTCTGTCACAGGAGAGACCGGCAAAGAGGATTAATGTCCTAGGTCAAATCCTGCCCAGCTCCTGGAATACCACCCAAGCTCACACCTTAGGTAGGGTGGGTTAGCAGTGTCAGCTCTGTGAGCATCATGCACCTTCCCCCTTGTGCACACTTGACACCTGAATGAGGCCTGAAAGGCTTATGAATAATCCTTTTTTCATTTCAAGAACTGTCACAGCTAAGACTAAGCACCATGCCTCAGACACCATTGATTCTGAAATCAAATGCTATCTGGATAAAAAACAAGAAAAGCTTCTTCCACAGATAACTTCAAGGAAATTAGAACACCATTCACTTCTCAGTCCATCCATAATGCAATCCAAAAGTGTTCAATGTAAAGAAGGGAATTGTATTGTATAATACAATTTGAAATCAATTTGCATTCAAAAGTGTTTCTTTTTTAATGTTTAGTAACTTCCAGGATATGAATAGTGTTCTAACCTATTAAATGGTAGAATGAGCTTGGGCGGGAGTAGGGGAGGGCTTGTCCTCTGACTATTATGGGAAATTGGTACACTGAATAGCAATGATATACTAAATTAAAAAAAAAATGAGTGAAAAACTGTACCCTACTCACCAACCAAAAAAATAAATAAATAAAAGTAGAAATGTATGTAGTAAAGAAACTGAGTCAAATATTTTTTAACTCAGAAAAAAATGCCTAAATGTCTAAACAGAACTAAATCTTACGAAGTTCGGCTTATGGGGCCACTGTTCCCTGTGGCTCTTTGACCCACATTTTTACACCCCATTGGTTACCTCCCCTTCCACCACACCAGGTTTCAACTGGTTGCTCCCTTTAAAAGGATTCAGTTAAGTCATGGATCAGAAACGATAGCCCACCTCTTGTTTCCATAAATAAAATTTTATAGAAAACCAAGCTGTGCTCATTCGTTATGTACTATCTATGGCCGATTTCTCCCCACGATGACTGAGTTAAGTAGCTGCAACAGAGACTTCCTGGTGCCTGAAGCCTAAAACACTTACTGATTTGTTATAGAAAAAGTTGGCTGGCTTCTGAATCTAGTCCTTCACTGTAAGGTATGACAGTTTTAATTATGTTAATCCTCCAGGCATCATTTGAATTTTTACAGGAAGTCACTTCTTAAAGAAATTAATGGCTAATAACAGGATTTCAAAAATTAACAATGGGATATTCGGAGGATATTTTGGGGTGGGGAATTTCTTAAGTTTAATGATTACCTACTCCACCTACCTGTCAACCCAGTTGCGGGTCCACCCATTAAGTATTTTAACAAAGTTGAGAGGGTTACAATGGTGTGGAGAAAGGCTTGAAAGAGATTGTCCTGAAAGGCATTAAGGGGAGCTGCAGACGGCATTCTGGGTGAGGAAACGCACTGGAGAGGTTGTAATTCGTCTCAGTCTGACTCAAATGTTTACTCTTATCACTTTAAATTAACACAAACATTTTAAAGTCTATTTAAAGACAGTCAGATTTCTGACTTTGGTTTCCCTCTGACCTTTTACCTTTTTACTTTTCACAGATCTTCAGCTTTGCAAAATAAATCTTTTTTTAAAAAAATCTTTTTTTATGGCACACAGAAGATGTTCTCTCTGAATTTCCCATGAGTAGTGTTATTTATTTCTAAAGAAGTTTCCTACAGGCTCTGGCCAGGTAGCTCATTTGGTTAGAGCATTGTATCTATACGCCAAGGTTGCAGGTTCGATCCTGGGTCAGGGCACACACAAAAATCAACCAATGAATGCATGAATGGATGGAACAACAAATCTACTCACTCTCTCTCTCAAGTCAATAAATAAAAATTTTTAAAAAATACAAGAAGTCTCCTACAGAGAGTTCATGTTGCAGCTTTGCTTCCAGAACTTAGAGACTCGATTTGTATTAGCATTATTAAGTAGACTCACCAAGACTTTGAAGTGGCCACTGTTTCCACATAAGGGAAACAGGAACATCTGGTTTGCCATCCCAAACTGAATCAGAGTCTGAGCTGGCACGGTAGTAATGATCACTCCTAACATTTGCATTTGTTCAGATGTTACCTCCCAAAATGTTCTCCAAAACATTCTCTGTTTAATCTTCAAGACAATCCCTTGATGTGAAAATTGTCATCCCCTTTTTAGAGGTAAGGAAATGAGGGATCTGAAGGGTTAACTGACTCACCCTAGATCAAACAGCTGTTGGAGGTGGAGTCAAATGGAAGTTTTAAGTCTCAGGAGTCCTCTCAGGGTAGAGGGTTTATTCTTTGAGCCCATGTTGGAGGAAGCCTGAGGCCTCATCAAGAGCGGTTATACCAGTACAGTCATTAGAACTCTTAGAGGTCAAGGTTTTGTCATATTCAGAGTAAGAATGGTAAGTGACAAGCTAAAGAGCCACAGGCTTCATTCAGATGTGCCCATGAGCTACCCATGTTGAATACCAGGATGCCACTGCATTTGGCTCCTGGACCCTGCTGAGATCGTGGTCACATACCACTAGCACTTTACGGGGGCTTTGTGCAAACTAGAAAAATTCAGAGCAATTACACAAAGGCGTCCTTTCCCCCAGCTCACCCAGCCCTGGGCCAGGACTCAGCTCAGCAAGCTGGGCAGGCCAGATCCAGCCCCTGCTTGAGCCCTTCACCCACACAAGGCATCATTGTCCAGGCACAGCCAGCTGGTGCAATCACCCTTTGCCCACCCAACTCAAAGACCTCCCTCCACTAAGAGGGGACTTTACTCAAAAGAAAGAAAACTTGATTGGGAAAACCTGAATCCATATGGGACAATAAACACTACATAGTTTACTAAGACAGTAATAGTGACAGTCTAAACTCAGATGGCTTGGGTAGTGACGACAGTCTTTCTGAGCTGGAAAACCAGAGTTAGTCATCCTCTCTCACTCGGTTCTCCCTCTTAGCTAAGCTCCCTCTATAACCCACTCAAGCCCATTTTCCCCACTAATTCAGGTGCTGCCACATTTAATGGGGATACCCTTGCATTGGAAGGAACATAGAGCTAGTAAAGGGGTGGGATTATTCCTTGTGAGTGGGTGGGTAGCCATCCCCTTCAACCTGTCTCTGTCACTTTATGACAAGCAATCCTGCTGGGATAGGACACCTCCTCCAAACCTACACATTTCCAAAGGCCAACCACCATCAGAGCACGCTGAGTCCCTCCCCATTCCCCTTCTAAATGTTCTGGGAACTGACATCATCTCACAGGCCAATGGGCAAAGTCCTACTGAGCTCATTAATCATGTTCCAGTCACCTTCCCTGCTCAGAGATCAAAGGCAGCAAGAGCTCACAATCCTCCTTTGAGTTGTATTTTTATACAATTTGAAGGAAGAATGGATTCAAGAGCAAAAGAACAGCTCTGACTAACCCTGAGAGAGACCAGTAAGGTCAAATTACTAGGTTGGAGCCACCAATCCAAGAAAGCAGGAGGAGAGTTAGCTGTGAGCATAATTTATCCCAGCCATTCCTTCTTCATGTGCCACAACCAAGTAGCACTAAGAACAAGACTATAAGGCAGGCATAGAAATGGACCCTCATGCTGAAAGGTTCAACTGGCACTAACCACATTCATTTTAAAGGTGCCCTGCCTTGCATTTACACAGTAAGCTGAAGGGCCACTGAAAAGATTTCCCGTCTTATTCTGATAGTTACTACCACCATGGTCCACATAAAAATTGCTGAGCAAGCAAGTTTGTTTCAATGGCTTCTTATCACCTTTTCTATGCCTTTCCTTTTAAAGGTCTATTTCCTTCTGTTTTCAAATTTGGGTTTAAATCATTTTGTTACATGGTTTGCGGTTTAGTTACCACTTTTATGACACAATATTATATGGTACATACAGTGGCCCTGGGTTCCTCACCATCAACTTCTGACAAATAATGGAAAACCTTGACATTTTACCACATTTTCAGGAGTATATCCTCCTCCAGGTTAAACTGTACCTTTATCGTATTTACCTGAATCAATTCAGCCATGCTTATTTAGGTAAAATATAGCTAAGGCATGTTTTCCGATGACATAAGAGTTCGTTAAAACATTTGAGGGTTGTGCTTTTTGAAAACAATTATACAAAACCATTCTTTTGATATTATGTATATGCAGAGTAGAGCCATCACTGAAAGAATAAATTCTACTCCCCTTGACATGGTAAAGATGCCAGCTGCCATAGTAATTGTGCTGAGATTGTAGGATAGATCAGCCACTCATATCCAAATAATCCAGCAGCATACTATGAATTGAAGGCTATATTAGAAAACAACCTTTACTAGAAAATTACTGACTGACATAGAGTCCAATTACAGAACAGAGAATTTTGGCAGGGTTACTGCTTTATAACCAACCAAAAATAACCTGGAATTTACTGATGTGCTGTTGCATGTCACAAAAGCTTAGGTAGGAAAATAGATAAATATGTAGTTCTGGAAAATATTGACACTAAGATAGTACCTTAGTCAGTTTGAGCTACCATAACAAAGTACATAGACTGGGATACTTGTAAACATTAAAAATTTATTTCTTACCATTCTGAGTCTGAAAGGCTAAGATCAGGGTGCTAACATGGTTGGGTCTTGGTGAGAGTCCTCTGCTGGGTTGTAGAATGTTGACTTTTCCTTGTATCTTCATATGGCAGTGAGCAGAGGGAGGAAGCAAGATTTCTCGTGATTCTTAGAGAGGCACTGATCTTGTTTGTGAGTCTTCATCTACATGACTTCATCTAATTCTAATTATTTCCCAGAGGCCCCACCTCCTAATACCATCATATTGTGGGGATCTGGGGTTTTAACATTGCAGTTATGGGGAGATACAAACATTTAGTCCATCAGAGAAGGACCCAGGAATATTACAACATGGCAAGGAAGGCTTGATCTCTTCATCCCTTGCACACTGGGCAAAGAGTAGGTGCTCAGAAAATGGCTACAGTAAACCAACTCACTATTTTCTGTAAATGATGTTGTTATACATCAATAAATTGGGTAATTTGTGTGATTTAAAGGCAGATCATATTTTGCTGTCAATTGCCTTCAAAATACTTCATAAATATATGTAGCCACATGGCCCTTTTCAGAAGAGTGGGTTTATACCACCAGAAACCATCAACAGTACAAAATTAATTTTTACTGTCCGCAAGGAAGAGGCTTTTAATTTCCCACAATGGAAACTAAGAGACAGAAAAAACTCTTTCAAGGCACTCTTTGGTCTGGGAATAATTTCAAGATATAGTCAAACAGGGTAAAGGTTGGGGAAGCCCTGCCCCAGCATTGACCCTATGGCTCACTTCCTGTAATTCATTCAGTTCACAGAATTTTCTCTCTTTCCTAGACACCTGCAGGACAGCCGCTTGCATGCGAGGCCTGCTAGGGTCTAGGAAAGGCTCCCGGCTGTGCCCTGTGGCCAGGTATATAATGCTGGCAGGTCAGTGTGCAAAACCTGTGAGCAAACAACAGGGACTCTGTTTTTGCTTTCAAGCTGCCTGGGGGAAAATGCTGACATCTCACTACCTCTTTTTCTGTTTCTGTCTTCCTGTTGATCTGTGCGTGCTTTTGTAACCTTCTCACTTATGACTCATTGCACTTCATCCTAAAAGAATAATGAAAATGAGTAACGAATTCAGACAAACTATTAGTACCAGTTGAGGTAAACTCCTTTTAATGAAGGCAGCCCAGAGTAAAGAACTCTATTTAAAAAGATGACAGACAAATTAGTAGGTGATTTATTCACACTATAAACGTTTTAGAATCCAGAAGGATAAAGCTGAAAAGGAGTCTTCTAAATCTTTTACCATACTCACCCTCTAACTTTGTAGGTGACAAAACTGAGCCCACAGGGGAAAAATGACAGAGCCAATGACCATCTCGTTCCTGACTCATACTTTTCAGAATGGAAAGTTCGCCCCAGGAATTTTAATTTTTTAGAGGAATCAAAATATGACTTTATTTTAAAATATTTAACTTATACACATATCCCTGGGAAAACACCTATATATAGCAAAGACAATGGCTCATGAAATCAAGTGTGAATTTCTGTGGTGCTACATTTATATGCTATGTAACTCTAAACCCTTGAATAATAGATTTTATTTCATATCCAGATCAGTTTTAGCAATTTTTATCAATAACTTGTGTTTGGAATAAATACATATTATGAACAGAACCATCCAGATGGGCAATTAATAAATGTTCTTGGATTATATAGTGACACAAAACCACTTTTAAACCATGAAAGGAGACAGATTATTAACAAAGCCAAGTTCACCTTATTTGCTTTTGATAACCTTTGCGGATAACTTCTCAGCTGTCTTCTTACTGCTCTCCAGCATCATTTCTACAGCCTGCCCAGGGGATTTTTCAGGCAGCAGCTGTGTGAAACTGGTCGTGTACACTTGGAGTGCACGCACGTGCGCGCCCGCGCACGCACACACACACAAAGGACGCTCCTGGGAACAAAAGCTGGCACAGAACATTGACTCAATTCAGTGGGAAAGAAAATGCTTTTTTTCTTTCTTTGCTTCTTCAAAAAAAACAACCTTGGTACAGGCACCCTTCTTAGAGGCATGCTGTCACTCTGGGCTTTTGTCCTAGCTGGCTCCTGATTTTTTAATGTATGCCGAAAGTGCCACTCCTACAAACGCACTCATGGAGGCCACTTGGACTGCTGCCACCTGCCCTCACTTTATTAAGAAGCATGGATCCATTGCTATTATGGAGCTTGAAGCAGAGCCAAGAAGAAATCTCAAAGGGCCTCTTCCAAACATATGTTAGTAGATTAAAAATGAGCCACAAATGATAGCATGAAGCCTCCAGTACTCATGGGGTGAAATGGGAAGCTGTGTTGTAGGCCAAGAGAATGTTCTTGTAAGAGAAAAGAAAATAAAACATGTTACCCTTTACATATGAAGTTCCTTCAGATCTATCATCAACAGGGTGGGTCTTCTTCTGTTTGTTTTTTTTTTCTTCAGAGTGGGAATTAGAATTCCTTAAAGCAAAAGTACATATTCAAGAGTAGTCAAGGCTGAGCTGAGAGGTATGTCCATGAATTTCTAAGTAACCTGTGTCTCCATCCTTCTTGTCAGATAACAGAGGAAGTAATCAAATATACCCATTTATACTAAAATGTCTCTAAGACTTGAAAGAAATGTTACTTCTTCCAGAGGCATCTGCACTCCAGAGGTCCATGGAGAGCAAATAATATTTAACTTAAAGGAATACACAGAAGTAATGGGAGAATTTTAGACCCAGAGATTTTAAGTCACCCCAACCAGGAAACCATTTATTAATACAAGGGTGGATCTAAATCTATCTGTCTGATGAGGTGATGAGGGAAAAGGAGTATCATACATAGGAAACCTAGAAGGATAAGTCATGACTTCTGCTGTTTTTTTCTCCTTCCCTTATCAATCATTCTGGTCTCGTAATGATCCTCATAATGGTCTCAGCAGCTTCATGCTTCCAACCCCACAGAACTGTGACTAAGCCAGTTCTGATGATTCAGCAAAGCATGTCACACATTTTATTGATGAAGATAAACTCAATGCTGAGTTGAATGCAAATGAAATTAGGGGTAAAAACAAAGCCACAAACATTTAGGTGGAAATGTTAGGCTACCACAAATAGCATGCAAAGCTGCAGGGATCACTAATGTTTTTATGAGAAAGAAGAACACTTAAGCTAATGATTCTTGATTGTTTTTCCCTTTTTATTATGAGAGTAAGAAGAGAGAAATATCCATTTGGTTGTGTCAGGGTCAGAGTCAGAGAATTTACCAGATATTTGCTGACCAACATTATCTGGGTGTCTCTCAGTCACTCCTTCAAACTCATGCATTTTTACTACACTCTCCAAGTCCAGCAAGACACTATCAGCCACTCCATACCAGAGTGGCCCCGGGGGAGGGTGGGGGATGGTCCTCCTGAAACAGGTAATCCAGGGGTGTGTGGCCTGTAGAAGACTTAAAAACAACAATAAAGCCAACTAAAAAGCCAATTTCCTTTCTATTATCACCATGGCAAGCAATTCTAAACAATGTTACTAATAAACTATTCCTTGTTGACCCCCCAAAATATCTTTTGTTGGTCTAGGTGTTAAACAGTTGCCACCATTGCTGTTGGGTTTTAATAATATAAATGTAAGCTTCAACTGAAGACATTTTTTAATTGCTTCTCCTTTAGTAACATACTCTATATGGAAGTCAATTCAGAGAATTAACTCCATGCATTTATTTTGAGAGTAAGTACATAATAAAGCTTGTTTTGATTCTACGTATTTTTACACTCAAACAACTGATTTGAAATAGACAATGATAGCACAATCATTGTAGAGAAACCAGAACTTGAGTTACTTCAATTCTGTCATTCTATG
>PVKM010028379.1:0-18306 GCA_004027735.1 Carollia perspicillata
TGGAAGAATTAATGACATCAAAATTTCCATACTCCCCAAAGCAGTTTATATATTCAATGCAATCCTTATTAGAGTACCAATGACATATTTCATAGATATAGAACAAACACTTCAGAAATCTATATAAAACCATAAGTGACCCTGTAGAGCTGCAGCAATTTTGAGATAAAAGAACAAAGTAGGAGAGAGCACAATACCTGATATCAAAGTATATTACAAGGTCTCTATAATCAAAACAGCCTGGTACTGGCATGAGAACAGAACAGACACATAAACCAATGAAACAGAACAGAGAACCCAGAAATAAACCCCAGTCTCTATGGTCAATTAATATTTGACAAAGGGGAAAGAAGCATAAAATGGAGTAAAAATAGCCTCTTCCACAAATGGTGTTGGGAGATCTGGACAGCTACATGCAAAAAAAAAAAAAGAAACTTGACCACTAACTTACACCATACACAAAAATAAACTCAAGATGGATGAAAGACTTAAATATAAGTGTGACACCATAAAAGTCCTAGAGGAAAACATTGGCAGGAAAATCTCAGAATTCCATGCAGCAACATCTTCACTGATATGTCCCCTAAAGAAAGGGACATAAAGAAAAGAATAAATAAATGGGATCTCATCAAATTAAAAAGCTTCTGCGTGGCTAAAGAAAACAGCATTAAAATATAAGGAGAACCAACTGTATGGAAAAAATATTTGCCAATGATACCTTGGACAAGGGTTTGATCTCCAAAATATATGAAGAACTCACACAACTCCACTCCAGGAAGACAAAAACCCAATTAAAAAGTGGGCAAAAGATTTGAACAGACACTTCTCCAAGGAGGACATACAGAGGATCCAGGGACACATGAAAATATGCTGAGCATCACTAGTCATCAGGGAGATGCAAATTAAAAGCATGGTGAGATACCACTTCACACCTGTGAGGATGGCCATCATAATAAATCAACAACCAAGTACTAGAGAGAATGTAGAGACAAAGGAACTCTAATGCACTCTGGTGGGAATGCAGACTGGTGCAGCCACTGTGGAAAACAGTATGGAATTTCCTCAGAAAACTAAAACTGGAACTGAGTTTTGATGGGGCAATCCCACTGCTGGGATTATATTCTAAGAACCCTGAAACACCAATCCCAAAGAACCTATGCACCTCAATTTTCAGAGAAGCACAATTTACAATAGCCAAATGTTGGAAGCAACCTAGGTGCCCATCAGTAAATGAATGGATCAAAAACGATGGTACATCTACACAATGGAATACTACTCAGAAGAGAGAAAAAAGGAGCTCCTACCCTTTGTGACAGCATGGATGGAACTGGAGAGTATTATGCTAAGTGAAATAAGCCAAGCAGTGAGGCACAAATACCATATGATCTCACATTTAACTGGAACATAATCAACAAAAGAAAAAAGTAAACAAAATATAACCAGAGACACTGAAAGTAAGAACAATCTGGCAGTAACCACAGGGGAGGTGGGAGGGGATAATGGGGGAAAGGGTTTTCAGGAACTACTATAAAGGACACAAGGACAAAACCAAGAGGGGAGGGTGGAAGCAAGGGAGGGAGGGGGATTTAGTTTGGGTGGGGGAGAGCAGTGGGGGGGTGTGCAGACAACTCTAATTGAACAACAATAAAATAATGTGAAAAAACAGTATTCTCTTTCATAACTTAGATTATCAGTGAATGAAAGTGAAATTCAGCCTTTTGTATGCCCAAATTTTATTTAACACCTAGAATTGCAGATTTTGCTAATTTAAAAGGAGTTTTACTTTTAAACATATATATATATTTTATTTGAAAATAGATTTTGCAGCATACTCTATCAAAAATGTTAGTCACTTAGACCTGCAAAGATCTGGGGTCACCACATGGGGTTCAATGGGGTTCTTATGGTAGGTTCAAGATTAAAGCTCTATCAGAAGCTCCACATGGCTGTGAAGGTATTACAATTGGACAAGGGTATGTGGCACTGGTCCTAGAAAGCCTTTGCTTTGACTGAAGACAGAAGAAATGATTATCTTGAAATTTCAGAGTCTATTTAAAAAATCAGGATGTTCACATTTATAGATCCTTCAATCCCCTAGAATAATTGCAACTTCCTTCCTACCCTTAATCACACATTTCTACAGACAATTAGTACTTAAAGTTTCATTTAAGCAAACATTGCTTTCCCTCAAATTTCAAACTAACTACAAAACTAGCTTCATTGACCCTAAGAAATTTTTCAAAAAATTCTTACCAAGTGAAGCTTTTGTGAATCATTGACATGAACTTGTACTTGGTTTTCTCATTGTCAGACTTGTTAAAAAATATTATTCTTATCTCTCTACTTATCAAGAAAACTGACAAAATCACCAGTCATTTCTGTTCCAAATTATGGTTTTATGAAACTTTCCATTCACCAGGGGTGAAATACCATGACCAATTAAAAATTAAATGTGTTTAAATGCCACTTAAGTTGTAGCAAACATCATCACTTTCTGATGAGTAAGTTATATACAAGAAACAAAGACAATGAAAAAAGTTGTTCACTTTCAAAACTTGTTCAACCCCCTTTTAAAGGCAATAAAAATTCTGACTTCATTGCACCTCACTTGCTCCTCCTGAGTGCCCACTTCCTCCCTGACTTTTTCTGTCATCTCCAATTCCACCATGCATGACAGAACCTCTCTAAACTGTAGACAAAATGGAAGTGTGAAAGGATAGTAGGCTTGGAGTTCAATTCTAGAAGACTGATTTAAATCTATTTTTTGCCACACAGTAGCTCTGTGACCTAAAGCCAGATGATTAACCAGTCTAGCTCAGTTTCCTCAGATGTAAAATTGAGGTAAAAATAACATACTGCCTATGAGGTGTGTATATCTAGAATGTGTATTAAACTGTGTTCAATAGACACCTTGATGATTTCCAGTTACCTTAAGGGGAGAAGCTCAAACTTATTACTGCACAAGATGAATTTGGTCAAACAAAAATCACACATGCACACACACACACAGAGAAATGAACCTTAGTATTTGTAAATGAACTCAACTGCCCAACTAAAAGACAAAAAATGTGAAACTATAATTTTTTAAATAGTCACATTTAAAACTATATTTACAAAAGTAACATCTGAAACAAAAATCCACGGAAAAAATAAAAGTACTAATTGTACTTTCATTGCATTAAACAAAAATATGGTGTAATTAAAATAATATCAGACACAAAAAAACTTCAAGGGGAAAAATCATTATGTTAATGGAGAGGGCTTTATACATAGTAATAAAAAGTCAATTCTTCAGAAAACTGTAAAAATTCTAAACCTGTACACACACAATGAAATACCTTCAAATCTATACAACAAAAAGTTATAGAATGAAAGGGAGAAATTAAACATAGTAGTAAATTTTAATACATCTCTCTCAGTAATTTAGAGATTCAACAAGAAATAAATGTATTTACTATGTACATTTTTTGAACAACACAATTAAAAATTCCTGTATTAATATATATATGCTTCTATTTGTAGAACATAGCTAAAGAATAAATATTCTGTTCAAGTATACATGAACTATCTATAAAAACTGACCACATAAAGAAAGTCTGAATAAATTGCAAAGAATTTTATCATAATCTGCATTCTGATTTTAATAATAAAAAATTAGAAATCAATGATAGAAAGATTTTTGAAAGCCCATGTGTTCAGAAAGTTAAAAATATACTTCTAATTAATTAATTAATTAATTAAGAAACTGTACTAAAATTTTAAAACAATAACAAAAATACTACCTATCAAAATTTGAGGAATGTGGTGAAACAGTATTAAAGTAACATTTGTAGCCATAAATAATTCATTAGAGAAAAAGAAAGGCTGAATATAAATAAGCTGAGTACAGCCTAAGAAATTAGAAAGAAAATCAATCTACTAAAACAAAGAAATAAAATTAAAATTTAAAACTTCGACTCTGTGAATGACAGTGCCAATAGAATGAGAAAATGAGCCACGGACTAGGCAATGATATTTGCAAAAAGCACATATGATAAAGATTTGTTATCCAATACTTACAAAAAACTCTTAAAATTCAACAATGCAATAACAAACAACCCAATTAAAAAATAGGGAAAGACCTTAATAGTTCACCAAAGAAGATAAATACAGATGGAAAATAAGCATATTAATAGATGCTTCACATCATATGTCATCAGAGAAATGCAAATTAAAGCAACAATGAAACCATTATACATCTATCAGAGTGACCAAAATTCCTAACATGACAACATCAAATGTTGATGAGAATGTGGAGGAACAGAAACTCTCATGCATTGTTGGTGGGAATGCAAAGTCGTACAGATACCTTGGAAGACAGTTTGACAGTTTCTAACAAAACTAAACAAATTCTTGCCATAAGATCCAGCAATTGCACTACTCGGTATTTACCCAATGGAACTGAAAGTCCACCAAAAACCTGCACATGGATGTTTATAGAAGCTTTGTTCAAGGTTGCTGAAACTTGGAAGCAACCAAGATCTTCTTTAGTAGGTGAATGGAAAAAAACTGTGGTACTTCCAGAAAATTGAATATATTTAGAGCTAAAAAGAAAGGAGCTATTAAGCCATGAAAAGATATGAATGAGCCTTAAATACATATTACAAAGTGAAAGTAACCAATCTGAAAAGGCTGCATACTGAATGATTCCCACTATATGATATTCTAGAAAAGGCAAAACTATGGAGACTGTAAACATATCAGTGGTTGTCAGGTGTGGAATGGGGAAGGCAGTGGGGGAAGGTGAGTAGGAAAAGCACAGAAGATTTTTATGGCAGTAAAATTAGACTACTTTTTATGGCATCATAATGATGTATATATATCATTATACATTTCTCCAAAGCCATAGAATATAGAATACCAAGAATGAACCCTAATGCAAACTATGGACTTGCAGTGATAATGACATTTTAATGTAGGTTATCGATTGAAACAAATGTGCCATCTGGAGGGTATGTTAACAATCGGGGAGCCTATGTCTGTGTGAGTGGCATGATGTGTATGGAAAATTTTTGTACCTTCTTCTTAATTTTGCTGTGAACCTAAAAGCACTCTGGAAAAATAAAGTCTTTTAAAAAAGCTACAGATTCACTAATCAGGGCATGAGATTGATTTCTTGTTGTTATAGAAAGGAAAATCATCTCTTATCAAAATGAAGATAATGTGGCAAGAAGAACCAATTGTATGAACTTGAATAAACTACTTAGTCTCATAATTCTGTTTCCTACATTTTAAAATGAGGATAATATTGTCTAAGTCACAAGAATTAATTACATTCAAGCCCTCATGCATTTTTCTTAGTAGGAAACTAATAAAGTAAACTAAATTCAATTAAATTAAGGTGAGGCTATTTCCAGAATACAGGAGACCACAGAGTCATTCTAGCTACATTTTATACATTAATGAATTTTAGCCCTGTAGGTACAGTCATGAGGAAGCCTCCTGGTACTCCTGTGGGACATGTTACACACAGATCACCTCTGGCTGGTTTCCCTCTATGACAAGAGCAGCCACTGTCAGATGCTTCACAGACCTGATGCATGTTCACAAAGGCTGCTGCAGAGTACAGGTTCTTTCAAAGACTTACAGTGCAGTGAGTGAAATCTGCTCTTCCTCAGTGCACAGTGCCGAGGCTCCATCCCCACCCCTGCCTTTCTGGGGTGGGCTCACATTTGGGGCACCCAGACCTAATAAAAATATACCTTATTGCTAAATATTTTCAAGACAGTGTTTTAGTGACCATGTATAAACAAAAACAGACAACAAAAAGAACAAACAATAAAAAAGAAAACATATGAGGAATTGGTTGGCACAATAAAAACCTTCAAGTCTTTGGGATTTAGTCACCTTCTGGGCTACAAAGCTTATTTCGGAATTGAGAACTTTCTTCAATGTTGATCATAGGGAGAGATCATGTCTTCTATCTGGCATCTGTGAAGGGCAACATAAATGCTCAACAAATATGAAGGAAAATGATGATAAAACTGCGAGGCCAAAACCCTATGCAACCCTTTGCCAACTCCTGCTTTTGAAATTCTAAATTGCAAGCTGGATCATGTGGTTTCACATACCTTACTGACTACAGGCTTCTCTCTCGGGAAATGACTCAAGCATGCATTTGTCTTTCTGGGGATGGCTGCATTGTTTAAAAGCCTCTGTCCTCACAAGCCTACACACATTTTTTAAAATGGAAAACCTTGTAAAAAGCAGAACATTCAAGAGTCATTAGTAGTCACCCTCATAAGCTTTCATACTTACCCACAACCCTCCAAGCAGGCCTCCCTGCGGTTACTAAATATTTCTCTTGTTGAGATTTCCCAGCATGCTCTAGGATTATCAAGTAAAGCCAAATATTAAGAGGAAAATCTTGAAAATCCTTCATTGCCTGGGGTGGAATCAAATTGGAGGAGCTCTCTACTCTGGCACCAACCAACTGAGCTGCAAACACTGACCCAGCCCCTGCAGAGAAGACTCATCATGAACAAAAACCCATAATGTTGCCAAAGTACATTACAGACTCACAAGTGGGGGGAAATGAAGTACACGAAATGGTGGGAAAGCTTGCAGAAATAATAGTTAATATTTATTTCAGGCATTCATCTGTACATTGCAATGTGGAAATGTTTTTTCCTCAGTATTTCTTTTTTGCCCTCAAGGCCCTGTATTGGATAAGATTCTGAATTCCTTAATCATAGCTGCTATGCACCATGTTTCAATTTGCAACTAAATGTAGCTTTTACCAAAGTGAGTGCTGGACCCTGAAAACAGTTGACATTAAAATTGGAAAAAAAAAAAAAAAGCTGAGCTGGAGTCAAAAACATGGATGCCCGTATTTCTGGTCAAATGAATTTTATTATGTCACGTTTTAGTGTCTTCTTTATGTATTCTACTTAGTTGCTCAGATTTTGAAAATTACAAAGTAAAAATTAAGTGGCTGTGTAATACCTGAGTTGTCAGTTTTTCTACCTGGCATTTCTTTTTTTTTTGCAGCATTAACTCTGAATCAAGGAGAGGATGCATGGAATATGGAAAGCCACCTGTCTCATTTAGTGAAATGGAACTGTAGTGGGCTGGAAGTGAGGGAGCCTGGTCTCTAAGACCATGCCTTAAACACATCACTATAACTCCCTCAGCCTTACCTATGTTTAAGCTTTTATAGGAAATCAGTTCTCAGCAAAGAAAATAGAAACTCCAAGATTGTTGTCTCTGAAGGTGGATCTCTGGGCATGAAAAGGGATGTGTGCCTAATATGCAAGTCTGAAAAATCTGAATAACCAGAAGTCTGTCTATTAAATAAATATTTATGCTCATGGGAAAAGCTGCTGGTTCAGCTCATAACTCAACTACAATGGTGTTGTGGGTTTTTTAAAAGTTTTTTTGTATGTAACAGAAGCAGTGTATTTGTAATTCCCATAGTAAAACATACGATGTTAAAAAGACCCACTCAGAATAAAATGTCTACTGTGCAGTTGTTGGCACTGCCTTGTTTTGTGCTAAGAGGTCAACTATCTTCCCTGTCATTGCTTTTGTACTCTCACTACAAGGGTCAACACAGTGACAAAGGCCAAACTTAGGACAGTTTTGACCTCACAGTTGCTCTGGAAGTGTCTCGGGATCACTAAACATCCACAGACAATACTTGGATAACCACTGTAGACTATATTAATATAAAATGATGATGTCAGTACATTTGTCTTCAGGACCACAGACAGAAACAAGGAAAGAACAAAGAGTAATCAATTTTTTAAAATACAAAGTTTCATCACAGGGCCTAATCATCAGACATTTGGTTCTATAGAAGAGATAGTTTGTATCTTTCCCTTAGTGTTACCATCAACTTTAAAAAAAAATCACAGTATACTAATTAATAAATGCATACTACTATATGCATTAGTGTCCAGTCTGATGTAACAAATTATCACTTCTGGTAATTTTTAAAAAAACCCATAAATTAATTGTCTCACAGTTCTAGAGGCTAGAAGTCTGAAATCTAGTGTCAGCAGGTCTGCCAAACTCCTGAAAGCTCTAGGGAAGAAAGATTCCCTAGAAAACTTTCCTTGCTTCTGATGGCTCCCAACAGTCCTTGGTGCGTTTTGGCTTGTAACTACTTCTCTCCACACTCTGCCTCTATCTACACATCTATGTGTCTGTCTGTGCATCCTCTCATCTTATAAAAATGCCAATCTTAGATTTGAGGCCCCATCCCCATCATATAGTATCTGTCTTTTCTGATTGGCTTATTTCACTAAGCATAATACTTCCCAAATCCATCCATGCTTTTGCAAAGGGTTAGAGTTCCTTATTTTACACAGAACATAGTATCCCAATATATAAATGTACCACAGCTTTTTTATCCACTCATGTACTGCTACATAGTTGAGCTGTATCCAGAATTTAGCTATTATGAATAGCCAAATAGGAAAAAACATACAAAGGAGCCCCAATATTGCTAGCAGCTGATTTCTCAATGGAAACACTATAAGCCAGAAGGAATGGCAAGAAATATTCCAATTAATGAAAAGCAAAGACCTGCAACCAAGATTACTCTACCCAGCAAGGCTCTTAACTAAAATGGAAGGTGAAATAATGAGTTTCCCAGACAAAAGAAGGCTGAAAGAATACACCTCCACCAAACCAGCTCTGCAAGATATACTAAAGCAACTGCATTAAGAACAGGAAGAAAAAGAGTGAGAGAGGAACACAGGTACAAAAGGAGTAAAATGGCAATGAAGAAGTACCTACCAATAATAACCTTAAATGTTAATGGATTAAATGCTCCAATCCAAACACATAGGGTAGATGAATGGATAAGAAAACATGACCTGTACATATTCTGCCTACAAGAGACCCACCTAAGAACAAAAGACATACACAGAATGAAAGTGAAGGGCTGGAAACCAATATTCCAAGCAAACAGACAAGGAAAAATAAGCCAGGGTAGCAATACATATATCAGACAAAATAGTCTTCAAAACAAAGGCCATGAAATGAGACACAGAAGGACACTTCATAATACTCAAAGGAAGAATCCATCAAGAAGATAGGTATTTTGTTAACATATATGCACCCAACATAGGAGGGCCCAAACATGTAAGAAAAATCTTGAAGGACTTCAAGAAAGATATATAGAGCAACACATTTATACTATTTTAACACCCCACTGTCAACAATGGATAGATCTTCCAAACAAAGTATCAACAAAGATACTGTGGCATTGAACAATGCCTAGATGAAATGGACTTAACTGATATATATATAGTGTGTGTGTGTGTATGTGTGTGTATACATATACCTTTCAATCCAAAGAAGCAAAATACACATTCTTTTCAAATGAACATGGAACATTTTCAAAGATAGACTATATGATAGGATACAAAGCAAGCCTCAAAAAATTCAAGAAAATTGAAATCATATCAAGCATTTTCTCTGACCACGAGAGACTGAAACTAGAAACCAACTCAAAAACACTCAAATTCATGGAGATCGAATAGCATGCTATTAAACAATGAATGGGTCAAGAATGAGATCAAGGAAGAAATCAAAAAGTTACTGGAAAAAAATGAAAATGAACACACAACAGCCAAAATTTAAGGGACATAGCGAAGGCAGTCCTGAGAGAGAGGTTCACAGCATTACAGGCCTACCTAAAAAATAGGAATATTTCAAATAAACAACCTAACCCTACATGTACGAGAACTGGAAGAACAATAACAAAGACAACCCAGAGCAAGTAGAAGGAAAGAAATAACCAAGATCGGAGCAGAATTAACTGACATAGAGACTAAAAGAACAATTCAAAGGACCAATAAATCCAGGAGCTTGTTCTTTGAAAAGTTAAACAAAATTGACAGACCTTTAACAGATTCATCAAGAAAAAAGAGAGAGGACCCAAATAAATACAATTAGAAATAAAAGAGGAGAGATTACAACTGATACCACAAAAATACAAAGGTTTGTAAGAAATTACTACAAACAACTATATGCCAAGAAATTTGAAAACCTGAATGAAACGAACAAATTTCTACAAAAGTATAATCTTCCAAAACTCAATGAAGAAGAAGCAGAAAACCTCAACAGTCTGATAATATCTGGCAAAATTGAAGCAGTAATCAAAAAACTCCCAACACACAAAAGCCCTGAACTGGATGGTTTCACAGGAGAATTCTACAAAACATTTAAGGAAGAACTAAGCCCTATCCAAAAAATCCAAGAACAGGTAAGACTCCCAAACTCTTTTTATGAAGCCAGCATCACTGTAATCCAAAAACCAGATAAAGACACTACAAAAAAAGAAAACCATTGGCCAATATTGCTGATGAACACAGATGCTAAAAACCTCAACAAAATATTGGCATACTGCATCCAGCAATACATTAAAAATATCATACACCACGATCAAGTGGGATTCATCCCGGGGATGCAAGGATGGTACAGTATTCACAAACCACTACACATAATACACCACATAAACAAAAGGAAAGACAAAAACCACATGATCATATCAATAGATGTGGGAAAAGCATTTGATAAAGTACAGCACCCATTAATGATAAAAACACTCAGCAAAGTGCAAGTAGAGGGAGCATTCCTCAGCATAGTAAAGGCCATATATGAAAAACCTACAGCTAACATCATACTCAATAGGCAAAAACTGAAAGCTTTCCCACTAAGATCAGGAACAAGAAAAGGATGTCTGCTTTCACCACTCCTATTCAACATAGAATTGGAAGTCCTTGCCAAACAGTCAAACAAGAAAAAGAAATAAAAGTCATCCAAATTGGAAAGGAGGAAGTAAAACTGTCATTGTTTGCAGATGATATGATAGTGTACATGGAAAATCCTATAGACTCCACCAAAAAACTACTCAACATAGTAAGTGAACTTGGCAAAACAGTGGGATACAAAGTCAATATTCAGAAATCAAGGCATTTTGTACCTTAATAACAAACTATCAGAAACAGAAATCAGGAAAAAATCCCATTTCCTATAGCAACAGAAAAATAAAGTACCTAGGAATAAACCTAACCAAGAAGGTAAAAGACCTCTACTCGGAAAACTAAACAACACTGAAGAAAGAAATTAAGGAAGACACAGACAAATGGAAGCATGTTCCATGCTCATGAATTGGAAGAATTAACATCATCAAAATGTCCATATTCCCCAAAGCAATTTATAGATTCAACACAATGCCTATTAAAATATAAATGACATGTTTCACAGATATAGAACAAACATTTCAGAAATTTATATGGAACCACAAATGACCTCAAATAGGCACAGCAATTTTGAGAAAGAAGAACAAAGTAGGAAGGACCACAAGACCTGATATGAAACTATATTACAAGGCCACAGTAATAAAAAAAGTCTAGTACTGGCATAGGAACAGACATAGATGAATGGAACTGAATAGAGAGCCCAGAAATAAACCCAAGTCTCTATGGTCAATTAATATTTGACAAAAGAGGCAGAGCACAAAATGGAGTAAAAATAGCCTCTTCCACAAATGGTGTTGGGAGATCTGGACAGCTACATGCAAAAAAATGAAACTCAACCACAAACTCACACCATACACAAAAATAAACTCAAGATGGATGAAAGACTTAACTATAAGTCACAACACCATAAAAGTCCTAGAGGAAAACATAAGCAGGAAAATCTCAGATATTCCATGCAGCAATATTTTCACTGTTATGTCCTCTAAAGCAATGGACATAAAGGAAAGAATAAACAAATGGGACTTCATCAAATTAAAAGCTTCTTCATGGCTAAAGAAAACATCAGCAAAATGAAAAGGGAGCCAAATGTATTGGAAAATATATTTGCTAATGATACCTTAGACAATGGTTTGATCTCCAAAATATATAAAGAAATCACATGACTCCATTCCAGGAAGACAAACAACCCAATTTAAAAATGGGTGAAGAACCTGACCAGACACTTCTCCAAGGAGGACATAGAGAGGGCCTAGATACATATGAAAGGATGCTGAGCATCACTAGCCATCAGAGAGATGCAAATTAAAACCTCAATGAGATGCCATTTCACACCGGCCAGAATGGCCATCATAAACAGATCAACAAAAAATAAGTGTTGGCTAGGTTGTGGAGAAAAGGTAATACTAGTACATTGTTGGTGGGAATGAAGACTAGTGCAGCCACTGTGGAAAACATGGGATTTCCTCAGAAAACTAAAAATGGATCTGCCTTTTGACCCAGCAATTCCACTGCTGTGATTATACCCTAAGAATCCTGAAATACCAATTCAAAAGAACCTATGCATCCCAGTAGTCATAGCAGCACAATTTACAATAGCCACATGTTGGAAGCAACCTAAGTGCCCATCGTAAATAAGTAGATCAAAAACTACAATACATTTACACAATGGAATGCTATGCATCATAAAGAAAGAAGGAGCTCCTACCTTTTGTGACAGCATGGATGAAACTGGAGAGCATTATGCTAAATGGAATAAGCCAGGCAGTGAAAGACAAATGCCATATGATATCACCTTTAAGTGGAACCTAATCAACAAAATAAACAAACAAGCAAAATATAACCAAAGACACTGAAATAGAGAACAGGCTGACAGTGATCAGAGGGGAGGGAATTTCAGGTGAAAAGGGTGAAGGGTTTGCAGGAACAAGTATAATGGACACATGGACAATAACAGGGGTGGGGTGGAAACAGGAGGGAGGTGGGGCAGGCTGGGGTGGTGGGCTGGGGTGGGGGGAAAAGGCAGAAAACTGTATTTGAACAATAATTAAAATTAAATTAAATTTTTAAAAAAGACACATAGACAAAGCCAAAAGGGGTGGGATTGAGGATGGGAGGTGGGGATGGCTGGGGCAGGGGGGAAGGGATAGAGAAACTGTAGTTGAACAATACTTTAAAAAATGTCAATAAAAGAAAGAACAAACTGACAGTAACCAGAGGGGAAGGGAAGGTGCTAATGGGGAAAACAGGAAGGGTCATCAAGAAACATGTATAAAGGACAGATGGACAAAGCCAAAGAGGGGTAGGATTGAGGGTGGGAGATGTTGATGGGTGGGGTGAGGGGAGTGGTGGGGGAAAATGGAGACAACTGAACAATACTTAAAAATAATAAAAAAATAAAGAGATTAGAAATGTGAAAAATTATTACTGTGTTACAGTTGTGGAGTTGTGAATGGTACTTTTACTGTCTTTATTTTTGTTATAAAATGTTCACAATAATAAACATCAGAAGGAAATAGCTGACTGCTCTAAAGTCACTGAACTCATAGGCTTCTCCATGATGATATGCAAATACATATGTATTCAATGGTCCCTTCTTTACCATCAAGGAAGTAAATTAGGATGCTGCCCCAGGTTCAGTCTAACCTACCACATACATATATTGCTATACTTTAAATAGAACTTAGGGGCTGGTATAAGCCAGTCTGCTCCGGTAATCTTTCGACTTAAAAGTATATACATATAAATAAGAATATCAAGTGTTGATTGGGTCTTACATGATGTTGGTGGGTATTTGAATTGGTGCAACCACTCTGGAAGACAACTTGGCATTATCTAATAAAGCATAACATGCTGTATACACTATGACCACAAATCCTCTTCTAGGTGTATGCCCAAAAGAAATACCCATGTTCGTTCAGCAAAGAAATGGACTACAATGTTGATAGCAACATTAAATCACTGAAATTTTCATCAACAGAGAATGGATAAATAAGTTGTTGTAGAGACACATAATAGAATCCTATATGACTATTAGAATGAACCCCCTACAATTACACATATTCACATGGTTGAATGTCACAAATCTTGAGAACTAAACCAGATGAAAAAAGTATGTACTATACAATTCCATTTACATAAGTACAAAGCCAGGCAAAATTAATATATGTTTTTTTTCAAAGTAATTTTATTTATTTTTTTATTTGAAATATGTTTTTAGGGACCAGGATAATACTTGTCCTTGGAGATAGAAGATACTGAAAGAAGCATAAAACACCTCTGGGGTGTTTATAATGTATTATTTATTAACTCAAGTGCTGGTTATATGAGTGTGTTAGGTTTGTAGAAATTCATCAAGCTGTAAACTTATGCTTACTTGTATGTAATAAAAGTTTTTTGTAAAGTTGAGCATCAGTACCAAAGGCTTTCAGAGTGTTACTAGGAGCTTTCTTTTTATGTCGCTACTGAGAAGTTGGCAGAGTTCATATAGTATTTTGAGTTTATAATGAATTAGAAAGTCAGAGTTATTTATAGCATGGGGCATCTGGTAAACTTTGTAACTAGCCAGGAATGGTTACTGCTAGTCACAGAACTGAAATCTCTCCTTAAATTCTGTCTCCTCTACTGCACAGTGTCTGATGATTGGCAAAGAAATAAAGTATAAAATTAAGAAGGCCAGAATGCCCTCTGTGAGAATAACACATTCTGCCAATGTGACACAAAGCTGCACCTCCATCCAAGGTCGAATGGAGCTGATGAGAGGGCCAAGCTGCTCCACAACTTGGAGAGCTAGTGTACATCCTTTTGCCAGAGGCACAGTTAGAAAAAACAAACAGAGAATAGGTTTTCACTAAAATCCCTAAGAGAAGAAAATTTCTCCAAACATGAAAGGAAGGAAGAGGACCGGCTTTTCATTTGTTAAAGATCATCTCCAAGAAGCAGAGAAATGTCTATCCTTTTGAAGGACTATTGTTTTCCTTTAGTCCTCAATATCCAAGAACCGTTGGGTTACCAAAATTTCTATTAAGAATTCCAATATCCTGCGTTTTAATCTTACAATTTCTGCTAATGGTACAAGGACTATAGCAAGCTTGTTGAACAATTTTCTGTCTGCAATATGGCTTTGCAATTGAAAGACAGAATCTGGCAAAATTTGGAGTAAAGCAAATGCCAGTTATGAGGAATAGTTAAATATTGGGTTAGCCAAAAATTTCATTAAGTTTTTTTCCATGTGATGGCTCTAGTAGTGTTTAGTTGTGTTTAACTTTGTTTGAAACATTTTTCTTAGATTGTATTGTGACAGCTGTCATATCAGTGTGCATTAAAAAACTTACCAAAATTGATGAATTTGTGTGTAGCCATTTTAATATTGAATATGGAAGAAAATATGCAACATTTTCAGCATACCATGCTTTAAATATTTGTGCAGTGTATGAAGATTTTGCTATGACTGATGAAACACATCAGAAGTGGTTTGCAATGTTTCTTGGTACTATTGACATTTTAGCCAAATGATGCTTTGCTATGGGGCTGTCTTGTGTATTGGAAGATGCTTAGCAACACCCTAGCCTCGACGCACTAGAAGACAATAGTGGTACATAGCCAACATACTCAAAATATTCAAATCAATAGTTGTTAGTGAAAACAAACAATGTGTTTTTTATTTTATGGGGGAAAAACCCCTAAATGGACTCTTTGGCCAATCCAATATATCATAGAATGTTATGGAGTATCATACAGCCTAAAAAGATAATGATCACTTTTATCATAAATATCTCTAAATATCATTTCCCAATTAAAAGGACCTTTCCTCCTTGGAGAAATGATTCCATTTAGGTCTGGTGTAAGAAATGTACTGGGTAAATCTAGTACGTCTTATTGTGCCAGAAAGCAAGTAAAACAGCATGAACTGTTGGGGTTTTGTCAAAAGAAGAGAAAAGAAGAAAGCCTAAGGGGTTCCCTTGGCCATTCCAAGGGATTCCAGGGGTTTCCAAGGATGGGGCCATTTGGGCATTAAATAAAATAATAACTTCAATAGACTAAAACATAGGTGTAAAAAATATGAGTTCAGTAATGTAATTGATCATTTCTGAGTGCTATTATAGCACAAACTGGTTACTCAGAATATTAACAAATAAAAGAAAAGAAGCCTTTATTCTGCCTTTCTTATACAAAGTGCTTTTCAGAGTTGCCAATGATGGACTAAGGAGAGTTCTTCATAGAAGAATTCTAGCTAATAAATGCAGAAAATTATGATTTTTCAACTCTGAGTGAAATAATCAATGTAGATAATGTTCAATACTGAATGCTAAAACAGTTAGGCAACAGTTAATGAGGAAGTTTATATTGAAGGAATAAAGCTGACCACACCTGAACCCACCAATATATCTCAACCTCACTAAAAGTGGGCAAATAATGTTCTATTTTTTCCCAATATAATGCAAAGGAAAATACATAGCACCAGCTACTAAGTATTCTTGCTAAAAGAATTGAACCTGAATCTAATCAATCTTCTATATTCGGCTCGTATGTAAAGGAAAAACAGGGTAGAAGACTGTGCTGAATGGCTCTATCAAGATACAATAAACCAAATCTAGAAGGTGGGAAAATCTGCAATGAAAATAACCTGGTTTCTTCAATAAAGAGAGGCATTAAACAGGCATTAAAGTGTGCAAATTTAAAAGCTACTTATAAGACATATGAGGAAAATGCAATGTTTGGCACTTGAATCCTCATAAAACAAACCAACCATAAAAAAGACACTTTGAGGAAATCAATAGGATTTGAACGTGAATGAGATATTGCATGATTTTAAAGAACCATTATAAATTTTGTTTGAAGTAAGAATAGTATTATTATGATTTTTAAAATCTCTGTTAGTGATATATACTAAAGTGTTTACTAAATAAAAATAGCATAAAGTCTGGGATTTGCTTAAAAATATTCCAGCACAATAACTTATTGGAAAATAAACATAAGAGCTAAATGAACATGCCAACAGTGGAGAAAGAGGGTATTTTCATAGAAGCAATGTTTTTCCCCATCCCATCTCCATTTGATGTCTATCAAACATATCACTAGTCATTTGGTTTAAAAAATGCGCCCTGGCTGGTATAGCTCAGTGGATTGAGCACGGGCTGCAAACCCAAGGGTCACCAGTTCCATTCCCAGTCAGAGCACATGCCTGGGTTGCAGGCCAGGTCCCCAGTGGATGCCACATGAGAGGCAACCACACATTGATATTTCTCTCTCTCTTTCTCACTCCTTTCTCCTCTCTCTATAAATAAATAAAATAAAATCTTAAAAAAAAAAAATATATATATATATATATATATATATTTTAAAATGCCAGTGCTGGTTCAGTGCATCAGTTAATTAATGTACAAAAAAGAAAAAGAATGGAGAAGGGGAAATGAAATGACAGAGAAAACTATACTGTAGTAGTCAGGATGTGATGGAACCAAATGCCTCTTATCTAACTGATATTTGGTCTGGCGGAAAAGAGTTCTGGAGTAAAGTAGCAGGTTCCTCTTTCAGTAGACACGTCCTGTCTACTGCTTGAACACATCAACTGCACCTTCATCCTCCATTTCCAACTGTGCAGGTGTATCTCTTTCATTGACTGGCTACCTGTCAGATCAGAATCTGATATACCTCATTGACAAATTTTGTCACTCACTGTAGGCTTTCACTAGTTTACTAAATAATGTATGCCACTCTTAATCTTTATCTTCACCTCAGAACAATCCTGCCCACCACCTTTAATAGGATTGTTGTCCTCAGTCTTGACTTTCCCCTTAGGCTCTTTGAAGGCCATGATGAGCACCAGAGTCTCCCCAGCTACTGCCTCACCAAAGGGGTACCAAATCCTCCTTTTTCACTGGAGAATTTTAGTGCTTTTTATATATCATTGAAAAACCGGCAACAATTTTATAATTTTTTGTACATAGCTGTTACATGGAGGGCAACTGTCTTTAAGTATAGATAAATTGCTCTAAAAGAAATTAATTCTAGATAGTTTTTCCTTCAAGTCAAGTGTTTTGTTGTTTAAAAAAGCTTCTTGTTTAAAACAATAATCCAGTAGCCCTGGGCAGTGTGGCTTAGTGGTGACAAAGCAAAAGGTCACCTGTTTGGTTCCTGATCAGGGCACATACCTACTGTGTATGGGAGTCAACCTATTGATGTTTCTCTCCCTCTCTTTCTCTCCCTTTCCCTCTTCAAAAATAAATAAATAAAATCTTTAAAAGATACTCCAGCAAAAAAATAGATGAAAAATTTTAAAAGTCAGGCAGAATAGATGAAAGGAGATCAAAAAACTGCCAATAATTGTTGAAGTCAGGTGATGGTTAACAGGGATTCGTCATATTATTTTCTTCATCTTTGCATATGGTTTAAATTTTCCATTTTGACTTAAAAATAATAAACTAATCTATTAGAGTTGTGCCAGATAACTTGGAGCAATTCTTGTGATTTCTTTTTGAGTAAAAAAAACAAGATAAAGTAAAGTACACACTGACTAACAATAATAATATGAACCCAGTTTTATAAAACAATG